>BKCP01005849.1:1684601-1695022 GCA_008636005.1 Striga asiatica | reverse complement strand
GCGCCTAGTCGGGGCCCAGAAATCAATAGTAAATACCTTATTTTTTATTTATTTTAACTACCTACAAAATAAAATTATCTCAACATATAATAAATTCACACACCAAAGTCCAAATAATAATATTAATATATATTAAAGAAAACATAAGAACAAAATAATGTAATTAGTATTTAAAAAAATAAAAAAAATTAAAAAAAAAACTGAAAAATTGCCGCCTACGCCCGCCTAGGTCCGCCTACGCCCGCCTAGACGCCGCCTAACCGCCTGGCCGCCGAGCCCGCCTAGGAGCGCCTAGGGCCGCCTAGGCCCGCCTAGGCGCCGCCTAGCCGCCTGGCCGATTTTTTCTGCCGATTTGTACAAATCGGAGACGCCCGGGCACCGCCTAGCGCTTAGGCGCCGCCTAGGCGGCCGCCTAGGCCGATTTTTAGAACAGTGATTATTTGTATGTGTTAATAAGTTTGGATTAATGGTATTGTTAGTGGTGATGTATTTGGCAATTCAGACTCTTGTAACTTTTATATGGTACAATGTTTTTAGCTTATGAAGTTTTGTCGGATGGAGAAAAGAGAGGCATATATGATAGATATGGTGAAGAATGTTCTAAGAAGCATGTTGCTAGTGGAGGGGTGGAATGAATAATCAAGATATTTTCACCTCGTAAGTTTATTTAAATTTTATGATAATTCTGTTATGTTTAAAGTTTCAGGCTTGATATATGAATTATATTACATTATATGTTAATGACTAGTCGTTTCTTATACTTTACAAAAGGTCAAAGGTGGTAGCTATTTCATTGACAATCATAAGTTGATAACTAAAAGGATACAACGAACTCCAATGAAAGACGAACACCGACAAACTCCAACGAAATACGGTACTGTCATTTTGCAATACAAGTATCGGCTTACTAAACTTATAATGATGTACAAGTATTACTTTTTCGTTCAACAAAATGAGTACTAAATACTATTGCATGAGTATTAGAAAACGTCGAACCTGGTACTGTCATTTTGCAATACCAACATTAGTTTTCTAAAGGCTTAATTGTTAGTTATAAAATCACGACATTTTCAGAATTTGTAATTATATGCACCACTTTTATAGTTGACAAATACATATACTACTTTGACTATTGTTGGCAATTCGATGCACAAGGCCCATTTTGGGCCTTGTCTGCTGACGTCGTTGCTGACAGGCTGCTGATATGGCGATTTCTGCTGACATGGCTGCTGACATGACGATAGCGATTTCTGCTTACATGGCTGCTGACATGACGATAAAAAATAAAACATTGTTGGAGTTTAAAACTTGTGACCTCGAGATTGCATATTGGCAATGTAACCACCATACCAAGTAATTAAATGTATGCTAAATTTAATAGCGTTTAATATATATAGACATTACGTATGAATAAATAAAATTACACTTTAAAGATAATGTAGATTATATTAAATTATATTGATAAGATATAAACTTAAAATAAAACAAATTATATATATTAAATGAAAAAAATAAATTAAAATAAAGTAAGATAAAATTATTTTAGTAGAGTGCATTAAAATTAAATTAAATTTAAACATATTTATCTATTTCTTATTTATTGAAATAAAACTAGTTTTATAAATTTGAAAATAAAAGATAATAATGATAAAATTAAATTTAAATATAAACTATATTAAAGTACACCAGTTAAAATAAAATAAAAATAATATAATATAAGATAATAAAGTATAAAAAATGAAAAAGTAAAATAAAAGATACAAACTAAATTATTTGAATAAATTATGACGCTTCCTCTAAATAGAGTGGTCTGGAGGAGTTGAAGATCATCGTTTTCTACTTCGATCTTCACCATACACAAGTTTCTTCATAGTTAAGCTTTCATGAAAATTTCCATGAAAGTTTCTTCACTATACATGAAAGTTTTCTACTTCGATCTTCACTATAGTTAAGCTTTCACTATACACAAGTTTCCATCAATAAATCTTCACTATACACAAGCTTCGATCTTCACTACTGATCAATTATTTTCCTGCTACTTTCTTCCACACCTTTGAAAGTTTCCTATATGAAAAGAGGCACGAGAGCTGCCCATTCCATCAATAAATATTTTCGGTTTTGGCACCCCAATACAATTTAAGATTTGTCTCTTTTCAATTTTTTCATTATTAACACGTTAAAATTTGTCAATAAACACTAAAATACTGCACAATTATAAGGTCATCGCTCGCGGTGACTCGTTAGCGAAAAACGCACGTCAATAAAATGGTGCTAGAGAAAGGATCTCCGTCATGCATCTGAAATGATTCACGGTGCCATTCGAATGAACCCTCGCCCAACACTCCTTACCTCGTTACTCTACTTGTATGGAAGGGAGGCAACACCGACCCTTTATAAAAAACCCTTCTTTTCTTCAAATCCGGGATCAGGAGGATCGATCCTCCATGTAATTTCCCTTTCCCCTATTACTTCGTCCAAATAAACACTCCCATACACTTTCCTTACGTAGAAAAACCCTATTTTTTACCTCGTTATAATGGCCGATATAAAGCTCAAAACCCTCCTCTCGAACCCTTGTTAGTTCACCTTCGACAAGAATGTCGGTAGGTTAGTTCACCCTCGACAAGAACGTTGTTTAGGGATGAATAACTGATCCAAAAATAAAACAACTAATTTATAGTCGAGCAATCAGAATGTAGATCTCGGGAATTTCACTTTTGATAGCTTCTTTACAGTTCTACCTTCAGATCACTAACCTTATTGTTCCGGACTTCCCCACACCTTCTAGCGAACCGCGATCTTATTCTTGATCTTTATTGTCTAAAGGTCAAACCACCTCCTAGGACCAAGAGCTGGGGGCCCAATGGGTAGATGCACCACCAGAAAATCTCCACCAGAAAATCTCCATTATCAACGCCAAATGACCGCACGTCGCAACGCGGCAAAATTAATATTTATATTTTTCCTCAACTAACCCCTACTAACTAGTAGTAGTGACGAACAAGGGTCGATCCCACAAGGAGTGTGAATCAAATCGTGAATCTTATCGTATTAATTAAAATTATAAAAGCGATAAAATGGGGGGATTGAATTTAATAACTAAATTAACTAAAATCCTAATAAAGCAAATAATATCTAAACAATGAAAATAAAAATAAAAAATAAATAAATAAATTAAGAGAAAACTTCTAGTTCACGGTTCCGTCTACACCCTCGATCGGCTCGTCTAATCAACTTTGGAATCAAATCTCGCTATCTTATAAAATTACTAGCCCTAGGCAACGACACGGTCTGTTACCCGAATTCTTCCTTAATTTTAATTTAACTGCGAGACGCTCTACGATTAAACCTGACTTCTTGTACAGTCCAGAACATTTTCAAGATTTAATACAATTAGCCGCTTTACGAATTAGAAAAATAGGCTAGACTAAGTAGTGAACTCAACCGCGTTCGCTCACTTAAATAGGCCGTGTTATCCCCGGTAGTTACCATCTTCCGGTTACCTCTTATGAATTAAACACAACAACAATTACGGATTGCAGGTCTAATTCAGATGTAGATATGAAAAGCCTAATCTAGGTGATCAATCTAAATAAGACTCAACACATCATGGTGAATTATTCAAAATAACACAATAATTCCAAAAAGATATTAAAATCATCAACCATATAAATCAATCAAAACATAGTCAATTGTAAGGTTCGACTTCCCCGGAACTAAAAATAAAAACTACTCTAACATAATAAATAAATAAAAGAAAGAGAATAAGAATATCCCTTTCGTATGCGGGTGCGGCCTCCCTCCGCTTCCGTCGGATCTCGTGTCTGTCTGCGTCTTATTTCCTCTCGCTTGTTTTTTTCTTTCCTCTGCTTTCTACTTTTCGTGACCTCTGTCTCTATGTTCCGGCTGCTTTCTGGTTCTTGTCAAATGAATATAAATCTCATGGGTATTTAAAGTGGCTACCAATTTATTTCCTTTAGACCCACGTGACTCTCTTTCTAAAATAAATCCTTTTCTTTCCAAATGACCTCAAATAAATCCTACAGGTCTTCCATGATTTGGACCCATTCATTATTTGGGCCTACACTTTAACTTAAGCAAATCAGGAAAATCAACTTATGGGCCATATTATTTCCTCTTTCCATGGGCTCATATTGGGCTGGTATGAGGTACTGCTAAGTCAGTACGGGGCACATCCGTACTGCTCCGGATGAAATTTCTTCCAATGTCACGTCGCCCCCGAAAACACTCCAATATCCTAAAAATAAATCATAAAAATATCAAAGTACAAGAATTCATTTAACAAATAAATAAGTCGAAAAACATATAAGTGCGAAACAATTAAGCATATTAAAATACGCTAATAAATATACAAATTACACACTTTGTTCGACCAATCACCAAAGATGCACCCTGAACTGCCTTCATGACCACCGATATTTCTTCATGGAAATACCGTCTTGCAACAATCACTCTAACCCTAGCCCTCATCACGTTTCGACTCGAACCCACCATGCGCATGTGCGAGCTATCGATCGAAAAGCTTGACCTAGTGAGTGTCGCCAACGCGACCCTAAAGGTCGTCATTTGGGTGAGAAACTTGGACTTTGCCTTGTTCATTTACGATGACCTGATGACCAAGCTTCGGGACGCGGTGGTCACAGAATCGACTGGGCCGCCAGGGAGGCAGCGGGGAGGCACTGGGGGCCAACGGTGGCAACGGCGGGAGGCTCGGTGTGGGAGGTGGACTTCGGGAGGGTGTGATTGACTTCAAAAAGATGTGTTGGGGCCGATCGATCAAGAGCCGGCTACGATCAAGCCGCGGCCGGCCAGTCAATGGTGGTTAACCCAAATAAATAAATATATTTATTATATAATTAATATAAATATAATAGTAGTAATTTTTATTATTTAATGAATGTATTTTCTAATAGATTAATATGAGTCATTGATTTACACAAAATCAATGGTTGGAATTTAGTCTCACGTAGTCATTTTAAGGAGTGGACTCATTTGATTCACCCCCTGCATATATCTATATCATTGACCCAATTGGTCATTTCCACAAGACCACAATTGGGAAAATTGTTGGTTCAATTCCTTTACACAATCAGCTATTTATCAAGTTTTTAAAAGAGGAAATTACACCCCCCACGACCCCACAGCATTTTTTTTACACTATTAGCAGCCAATTATAACTATTAGCAAGAATACTATGTTTTACAAATTTATTTGCAAAGTTACGAGACATCTATTAAGAAACATAAATATATTATTATTAATTAACTCTAATTTCTTGGAAGTAGTTACCAAATAAAAAAACTAATTCTACTTTTCACGCATTCAATCTCCACAACCGACCCACGTCTCAATCCCACTCGGTCAACTCAACTTCTTCTTTGTATCCCCATGTTTTTTTTAGAATTGCTTTAAAAGTTGTATAAAAAAGGCAAAATATCAATAGAGAAGAGAAGGAACGACGGCGGTTAACGTTTGTGGTGACAGTGGTCGCGACGGCGGAGAGGTGGATTTGACGAGCCTCCGGCGTTGTTCTTGGAGGCGGTGGCGGAGTTCTTGGTAGGTTTTTGTGATGCAAAATTGGTGAAGGAGTTTGAGTAGTGTGAGAAAGCTGTCAATTGATTTGGGGAATCAGGGCAAATTTGGGGTTTCTTGATTAATAAGGCAATTTTTGTTTCTTGATTTTGGATTTTTTTTTTTGTCTGCTTGGGGTTTCTGATTAAGTCATATGTTGAATTAGCCTTCTTTCACAGTTCTTGAGTGTTAATGAGGAACAATTGAATTTACAGCATACAATTGAATTTACTGCAATGTACAGGTTCTTTTCAGGATTTGTTGTTTTATTGGCTTTCATGATTTTGCTAAATCAGGTTCTGCTTGTTGTGTAAAACTGTTCATAATCTCCAGCTAGGCAGACTGTATATGTTGTATTTTTTTTCTTGTTTGTATTGTTCAATGAAAATTGTATGGTTTATTTTCAGTATATTACTAGTCATGTTATGTTGTTTTCATTTTTTTTCTTCTTATGACATTAACAGGAAGAAGTTCGACAGTATGTAATAGTTAAAAATTTTATAGTATGGGTTTATAGTCAGTATATTTTCGGTATATTCTGTCGTTAAAGATTTATAGTCAAGGTTTATAGTCAGTATATGTTCAGTATATTTTCGGTATACTCTCAAAAGAGCAATATTTAAAAAAAAAGATATATATACCATTAAGAAACGATATATATACCATTAAAAAAAACGATATATAAACCATTCAAAAACTAAAAACCCCATTTACTGAATGATCAAAGATAAAACAAAAAATATAAAATATAAAATTATTAGAAAACATAATGTTTTGATAGAAAACATGTTTTTCATTGCAACATATATTGAAAATATACTAACATAAACCCAATATATACCAACTGACAGCTGCGTGAATTAAGGAATTCAAGTTGCGCGAATCTATATATATATAATAAGAATTAACATTTACCATAAATAGTAGTAAGGAAAAGTCAACCACATTTATTATATACTATTTTCAGCAACTTTTACATTTTACATTTTAATTTTAATTCATTATCAAAAAATTGTATGGTTCCTAAATTAGTGGGTTTTAAATGCACGTATCATGTTTCAAAAATTATAAATAATTTAAAATCGGAGGGCTCCTAAATTAATGGTTACAAACTTTTCAAAGTTGTAATCTTTATGGCATCTTTTCTTTCTGACTTTTAGTAATAAAATTATTTTAAATATATATATTCTAATCCAAAAATTCAATCATGTTAAATATATATATATATATTGAACGCTAAAAATATTTTTTAATTGCATACTCAATTAATTAATCTTATTTTTTTTAAATTACTTAATATGCATAAAATAAAAATAAATAGTTCATCGTTAGATATATAATTTATAATCTTAATATACTATCATTTGGTGTAGACATATGAATCATAAATATTTTTATTTCATAAAATTAAATATTATATTTAAAGAAAATAAGAAAATTACTTTGGATCAATCGAGTGATTGAATTAGGGTACTGTCCACTTTGATTGAATTATTTTTAGGTGATATTTAAAATTGTCAAAAAACTTGACACAACTTGGTTGGTCCGGTGTAACTAAGTTATGTATCAGTTTGACCAAACCAAATTGTTTATTTAACCTAAATATAAATTTTAATATTGAAAATACTTTATTACATGAATGTGATGTAGTCCAAACTTCAAATAATCATATTAACAATACTTTTATGACGACATGAATAATGATTTATGAATATTTATATATCATTTTATTATTATTTATGTGAACAAAATATTTATTTCATTATCATTTTTATTAATATACGGTAAATATAAGGTTTTCAGAATCGGACCGTCTTGTGGTTGTTCAGATTTTAATACATAATACTTTAATATATATATATATATATATATATATATATATATATATATAGTTCTTTTTGTAATAAATTTAAATAAAAAGTGTTACTTAAATATCTAAACAATTTATAAATTCATATGTTTAAACTAATTGATAAACTAAATCTCTATTTTATTTAAATATGTAATTTTATTTAAAATAATTTTTCATGTAACAAAATTTGTTTACAAAATCGTATCGATCTTACCAGTCCAACATACTGGTGTTGGCGGATTCGATAGTAAATATTTTATTCAAGCGCACTATATTGTTATAAACCGGTTCTCGGTCCATGCGGTCGGACTGTGTCCAACCCAGTTTAATTTATAAATAATGGGTAAATCATGATTAATGTTATTTATTTATTTATTTATAATAATACAATCACAATATTATTTTTCCGTGCATCGCACGGGCCACGTACTAGTTAAGGAATTACATGAGTCAGTTATTTATTTTCATTTCTCTCTCTTCATCATGCCCATAATTAAAAGGGGGATGGAGGTGAGAAGAATATGGTAACTGACTTTAGGCATTAATATAGATAAATAAAGTCTTTTAAGTAGAGACATAATTATTTCAACTTATGGTAAAGTTGCAATTAATTTAAAATCACATAGTATAAATAAAAATTTCCCTTTTTAAAAGGCATTGGGAGCTCGTTAGGCGGCAGGCTAAGCCAAGCACCTAGAAAGTCTAGGCGGGGATTAGTCAGGACCTAGCAGGGTCGTAAAAATACATATAAAATTATTTATATATAAACTCATGCATAACTTACAAATTACATTTTATAAATTATACTAATTATTATGGTTAAATAAAAAGATTTTTAATATCTTATGTACTTATAACTATTATATTTATTTTAGGTAGTTATATTTTTTTATTTTACAATTATTGTATATTTCATGTATAATAATCAAAATTTATTTATAATATATTTTAAAACAAATTAATAAACATGAAAAAAAATTATACAGACGACAGACTGTCTAAGTTTCCGCGTAGATCACCTAACAATGGCGTGACTAACTTCGCAATCACCTAGACCACTTAGGCGCCACCTAATTGTCTTAATGCCTAGAAGGGCCACCTAGGCGAAATCCCTGCTGCCAACTGACTTTTAGTACAGTGCTATTTGTATGATCCAACACATGAATTCATTGATTGTTAAACATGACATAAAAAGTATTGCGATTAACCAAAATATATGCTTATACTATATGGTCAATGCATTATACCTTTTGAACAGAAATATGTATATATTTGTATAATAAATATCATATGTTTGTTTAGGACTATAACGTTAGCAACGCTAAACCAACACACTCAAAACACAACATAAACACAACCACAAGCTCTCAGATAAGAGAATTAACGATCCCACCGAGATAATACCCATTCTCACTTAGGTATAAAAAGAGGCCAAAAGCCCAAACAAAAAACACAGCTCCTACCAAACAAAGCAAATAAACAAACACAACTAAAACGAAACAAAAACGACTACAACTACCAAACGAGCCTTTCCTCAACAATTCGATCGAACGGAGCCAGCGGACAAACAATCGACCCCTAGGAAAAATCCACAGCCCGAGAAATCGCTTCCGAAACTACCGAAAACCATCTAACTGAAACGGAATCTGATCAAGCCCCAACCCCAACCTGAGAGCCGACTCGTCCCCTCGCCGAAGGAAACCAAACTCGCCCCCCACACCACCGCTGCCCCGAACGGCCAACACCACTAGCCGAAACGGCAGTAGCGGTCTCCCCCGGACCCAACACCAGAGAAACAAGGGAAAGGGGAGCGAGAGAGGCGCCTCAGCCCCGGCCGCCCTGACGCAAAAGATGCGAGCCCGAGCCACTCCCAGCCTCTGAAACCACCCCCACCCAATCGCCACCGCAAACTCAAGAAGGCGGACTGCCAGACTGCACCCCAACACCCTAAACAACGACCGAACGCGGATGACCGACCCTATCCATCGGCGCAACTGAGACGAAGGGACACACATCAAGGCCAAGATCGCGCGGCCGAGGGCCAACCGCCGGCAAAAGGCCCGACGACCGCTGAGGAAGGCAGATGGGAGACGAAGATTAAAAAGCGATGGCAGAAGAGAGAAAGGGGAAAGGAGAGAAAATTAGGGCTTGAAGTGGATACTTGTTAGTATTATTTCAGTTTGTTGAAAATTGTAAGAATCGGCGGTAGAAACAAACGGGTGCGGCTCTACGTAGATGAAGCGCACCAACAGGGAAAATCCAGATTAAGCCGAAGTGAGGTTCCATTGCAAAACCAACTGGTGTAGCCCACTAGTCTTATAAGTTGGATCTATTTTTCCTGTATAAACAATGTGAGACAACTCACAAGTGGTATTATATACTAGTACGCCCTCTCACTTGTGAGTCCTTCATACGAACCCCAAGTCCGACTGGGCTGGAAAACGAGTACGTGATCGCACAATCCCAAGTAGAACCGGCTCTAATACCATGTAAGAATCGAGGGCAAAAACAAACGGGTGCGGTCCCATACAGATGAAGCTCTAAGAAAAATGTATTATGTGAACTTAATGATTATACAAGAAAATGCTACAGTCCCGAGTATACGTGTATTTTAATATTCATTATGTACTGCTGCTAATGCAAGTAATAATAATAATAATAATAATAATAATAATCTCAAAAGGTGACTGACAAAAAAAAAGCATTTGATTAATCAAGGTATCATGATTCATGCACAATGGTAAAATGGTTTTGGATCCTTTTGTGGTGTGAAGTGACTTATAAATTGACCACATTCGTTGTATAATTCTCACCTGTACTGAGTCATTTCTCTCAGTGCTCTTTTGTTTTTCTCCCCTCCTTTTTTCTCTTTGTTTTTCCTCATTTTTGCTTTGGAGGAAAATTAAAGAGTTTCTGTGCAAGGAGCTTCAAAGCACGAAGCACACTCCTCTTTTCATCATCAATTCATTCTCCTCTG
>BKCP01005849.1:1655291-1683253 GCA_008636005.1 Striga asiatica | reverse complement strand
TTGTTTTATTTTATCTTTTTTTCCTTTTATTTTGTAAATCTGTTGCAGGTAGAGAAATCATTGTCAGAAGAAATCAAACATATTCCAGGAGCAAACATTGAGAACAATAAGTTTTGTCTGTCTGTTCACTACCGTTGCGTGGAGGAAAAGGTAGAAAATGTGCACTGGCCATTCAAAAAGGGATCCGTTACGAAACTTGAAGAAAAAGTTGGGCTTTTTTGCAATTAAACAAAACTTTTGGGGTGATTTCTCTAGGAATCATAAAATTAATAAAACCAAATGCTAAAGCTGAATTGGGACGTTGATTCATTTTTATCCACATTTCTACTGATTTGATTATTTATTGGAATTTGCAGAGATGGATTGAATTAGGTGATAAAGTGAAATTAGTAATGAAAGACTATCAACAGCTTAGGCTCAGTCAAGGAAGGAAAGTAATGGAGATTCGTCCCATGATTAAATGGGACAAAGGAAATGCACTCGAATTTTTGCTAGAATCTTTAGGTAAATTTGTCTCATCAATTCTACTTTTGAGACTTGACATGAACCTTATTCATCACAAATTCCGCATTAATTGATTAAACAAATTCTGCAGGCTTTGCAGAGTCCAACGATGTTTTTCCAGTCTACATAGGCGATGATCGAACCGATGAAGATGCATTCATGGTAATGTCACTGTCGGTCATTATTATCATTATATTATTATTATTATTATTATTATTATTATTATTATTATTATCCCCAATTAACCTAATTAAGGGTTAATTTACAAAATATACAATATTTAATGTAGTCACGAAGAGGCCCAGTTAGTTATAAATCAAAATTATACACTACCACTAATATTTACTTCTGTTGTGATAATACAAACAAGCATAGATATTTGATTACCTAAAATACTCCAAACAATTCGATTTTTACGGTCATAATCCAACATACGATTTTTTAGCAGTTAATTAGTAGCTCCAACTATTCTNACGGCATACCCCAATTTTGATTTTCTTTGATACTTTCCTGCAATTAAATTCTTCAATAGTAATCCGACTTCCATTTGTTTCAACTAGCTAAATACTTTAAAATTCGGTAGTCTCAAAAATAGCTTCACCCACTTTTCACCGAAAGTTGCTACTTTGGAAGAGGAAAATTGTAAAAAGAGAGGGTTGAGTTGCAAATATTTAAAGGTTGAGCTAAAATTGTTTAATGGAATCTGTTTTAGCAGGAAAAGTTAACAAGCTCCAATTATGGTATATGTGTGTGAGTCAGGTTTTGCGAGATAGAGGACAAGGCTTAGGGATTCTCGTGTCCAAAGGCCCTAAAGAAACAAAAGCCTCCTACACTTTGCAAGAACCACTCGAGGCAAGTCATGCAGTACAACAGATATATATTCCACCCAATTTTTTGTCTCAAATGTTTGATTATTGGGCACATCATTAATTATGCTAATTAATGAAAGTTATATGTTTTTGGTAACAGGTTATGCACTTTCTTAATCGCTTAGTTGAGTGGCACAAGAGATTAAAACCTTAATTAGCATATATGTATATATGCTCGTGAGATGCATGAAAAGAAAGAGTGCAAACCCACCGAAAATTTCGTGATTAACTATTTTAGTTGCTCGAACTACAATTTCAGTATGTATGATTAATGAATCTCGTTGATCATAATAATAATTTCAGCTTTTTTTATATTTTATAATATATTTTGATTTTTGTGTCCATTAAAAATCTTTTGGATGGAGTGGCCTTGTATATCATATTCGGTATTTGTACCTAGGCTTTTATTATTTAGGCGTGCAAACTCATGATTTAATTGGATATATATGAAAATCAATCACATCGAGCATGGTATATGTAAAGCGTAAAGAGAATGAGAAAACGGGAACAAAAAGTATATCATTTTTTTTTTTATCGGTACAAAAAAAATAAGTATATCATTATTCACCGGTATTAAGTTTCAGTCCTCTATGTATAGAGCTTACAATATGCAATACATAACGAACTCCTGCTCAATCCATATTATTGTATTGTCCACACCAATATATATTTACAACACTTTCCTTTTTACGTATTACAACATGCATCATTAAAACCTTGGTAATAAAATCCGATAAGAAAGAACATTTGGTACTTTCAGAACCTAATCTTCAAGATTATTTTTTTTTAAATCTCCTTCAAAAGACAACACTCTTTCAAGTCTACACATTTCAATATCATAAATTTGAAATCAAAACTATAGATGTATAAAAAGATTTGGTGAACAAATATGCTAAATTCTCTCTAGAAAAAACCTTTTGTACAATAATTTGGTTATTCTTTTGGAGGTCAGGATTGGATAAAAGGAATTTGTAGCAATGTGTTGAGTTCGTTATACCGTATAGAGTGATACGCAACGAAAATTAAAAGTAATAAAGCAAGCATCTATCGAATAAATACTGATTCTGTCAGTTCACGTAGCGATTGTAACGATCGACATATTTTAAAATCACGTAATATTACAAATTTTGATTTGTAAACGACTTTAAAAATTACTTTTAATTTTCTTCTGAATAAGGATCGACGGAGAGGGAATCAATTTTCGGGTATGTGACTAGCACCATCTTCGTTCATCTCACCGTAGGATCCACACATCTCCCTTTTATTCGTGGTTTACCAAAGCTAAAGAGGCAAGAACACTGTGTTTGCGGATCATGCAAGATGGGTAAACAAAGAAAGACCACACATAAGAAAATAGTTGAGGTGAACACAAGTCAAATACTGGACTTGTTACATATGGGTATAATTGGTAGAATTTAGGTTGAAAGCTACAATGATAAGAAAATAGATTCTTTTGTTTGTGGTTGATTTCTCTAGGTACACCCTTGGGTAGACTTCCTAAGATAAAAATCTGATGCACTTGATGTGTTTCAAAAACTTGTATTAGGAGTGATCACATGAAGGAATTTGAAAATACTGGGTGTGATAGTTTTTGTGATTATCGTGGCATATCTCATCAATTTTCTGCTCCCATAACTCCCCAACAAAATGTTGTTGCGGAGAAAAAGAATAGAACTTTGCAGCCAGTTTAAAGAGACAAACATCTTGTCAAAAACTTCTTCTACAAAGCCTTCACCTTCCCTGTTGTTTCCCCAGGTGAATGGATGTCCAGTGCCTTTCACTGCTTGCATTGTCATGTTAGCTATGAACTCTTGGAATCCTTCTAGGCTCCCTTGTGATCTCGGACGGCCACCTTTCTTTTCTTCTACAATGCTTATGTCATTCCAATCCCCTAACACTGTCAAGTATTTTCATGTATTTGGATGTCGTTGCTATATCTATAATGACAGGGTACATCTTGGTAACTTTGAGTCTAAAAGTGATGTTGGATAATTTCTTGGTTATGCTACTAACAGTCGTGTATATAGAGTTTATAACTTGTGGTCTGAGCTTGTTATGAAATTGATCAATATTGTTTTTGATGACTTATGTAATGATGCTCCACCAATGTAAATGATACTTTTGTGTTTGACACAGCTGAAAAAAGTGAGAGCCGGTCTGTTTTGAATGTTGTTTAAATTAAAATATTTGAGAGAAAATGTTGGGTACACTTGAGAAATCTCTGAATACTATGTTCCAACATCTACTGGAAATATGATTAAATCTAGGCAAGATCCACTTTCTAAGATTCAAAAAGATCATCCAAAGGATAAGATAATAGGTAAAATTGCATAACGTAACACAAGAGGTGTAAAATTTGACTTTCAAAATATGGAAGGGTTGTGTCATCTTGCATGTTATGTGTGAACCTTAAAATACTAAATAAGATTTGAATGATGATTTGTGGATTCAAACTTATTGGCGTGTATACTGAAAACTCGACCTTTTGTTGACACAGTTCCTGTTTGAATGAGAATCGTGTTTAAGTAAACAGTTGACGTTGTGATGTTTTACATTTGAATATTGTGGTTTATCACGGATGGATAAAAGAACACATATTGGTTACTTGTAAAACATAAATAATTAAGTTCACAACCTATATGGAAATGAACAACCCATCGTGAACAGATGCAGTGTTAATTGTGTTGGGTTCGATAGTACCGTATGGGCTGTACGCAGCAGAATTTAAAATTTTTAAAGTAAGTATTTATCGTATAAATACAACACCCGTACATACTAATTGCAAATTAACTGATCGTCATCTTTAAAACATGCATCATATACAAATTTTGATTTGTTACTATAAAGTAAATACTAGTAAAATATTTACCGAATGTCTTGAACTCCTTCACTATTGATGATGGATGAGGGAATCGGTTCCCGGTTGTAACTTCAACGACTTGAGGTTACTCGCTAGAGGAATCCAAGTGTCTTCCCTCTAAACGTATCCACCCTATGAAGCCCGGTTCCGACGACTTTCCTTCGCTAGTAGAAAAGACTCGGTTTTCTTGTATAGGAATATTTATGAATTTTATTTGGGAATTTTAAGAACTCTTTCTTGAAGTTTTATGAAGAACACTTTCTTCTCTTTCTAACACTTAGAAATTTAGGATCAAAAACTTCACTTAAATGCAAAACCATTTTGCATATATTTATACTAAACATTTTAGCATAAAATAATCAACATTTAGTAATATTAAATAAAATCAAATTTTATTTAAATAGTATTTACTAACTTTTGACTTTGAAAATAATAAGATATGTTAAGTAGTTCAAACAACCATCAACAACCATTTTATTATAATCATATTTATTATTTTAATCCTTAAATCATATTTAAAGATATAAATAATAATTGGATAATAAATCTTGAGAATCTTTCTCAAGACTTTATTATTATATCATTTTCCCAATATTATAATAATCATATTATTATTATTTTGGATTTTTGAAATTTAAAATCCTATTTTAAAATTCAACTTTATTAATTTAGTAATTACCTTAATTACTAAAGTAATATCCAAAATGTAATTAATCAATCTTATTGATTAATATATTCCTTTAATTGATATCTAATCAAATTAGATATTTATCAATTAATTCTAACCATTAGAAATACAATCTTTACCTTTGTTCATAATTAGTGTGACCTTTTAGGTTCACCTTAATACTAGTAGTGGGTTTACAACACTTTGTAATTTGAGTTAAATCTTATTAACTCTTATTCATGAATTAACCCTTTAATTTATGAACCCACATATCATGGTAACACCTAGCAAGTAGCATGAATCTAGTATTAAGTGAATAGCGAGTAAACCTATTCCGATTACAACTCCATACATGTAAAATCCTTTCGACATCTAATTTCCCGATTAAGTCTTGGGTATGATTTTGTCGAAACCCAAATTGACTTAATAACTATGATTCTATTTCATGTTTATTAACCCGGTTATGAATCACTATTCATCTCTGCCTTGGCCAAGGACTTTGGATTAATAACTATGAAACACATAGGAAATTCACTTATCTTCATAAGTGTCGAATCCTTTATTGGCCACTAACAAACTTCCATACATATCAACATAATACCCAACTTATCCCTTTAAACGATAGTGCTAGCTACCAAAAGGATAAATCAAAGTAGAATGTAATATGCACAAAGTTACCATTGTGCCTCAAGTCTTAGGATTAGTCATGTACTATTGTAACATGAAAATTCTTATTCGACTGAATAAATTCTTCATTAAGAATTTTCATACGGTCATGTTCAGTGAACTTGTTCTCTAACAAGCACCCACATAAATGTACTTACGTCTTACGCTAATGTTGATGGAATGCAACATTCTTGTCCAACAAGCATACAAACTATGTGCAAGTCTTTTATGGATTATTCGATATCCCATCTCGAAACATCCATCGACTTGGAACTGTATTTAAGATCACGGCTTTCAAGGTATGTTCCATGATCACCATCTCTATGCGCAACCATACCTTATAACCATAAGTGATCTAGGGATTTTATCTTAAGTGCAATTATAAGATAAATGCTTTCTCTTAAGATAAAGAAATGCCTTATTCATAATATAATTCCAATAGACTGTATTTACAAGTAGAATACGTCCAATTAGATTGGAACGCCGGGTACCCTACTCTAACAAATTGTACAGTCTGTCTTCACTGATTGGTTGCACTAGTACACTTTGTGTGTATTGAACGAAACCCGCGGAGGATAAGTTTTTCTTATACTGATCGAGTCAATAAATTAGACTTCGGTTAATTACTGCGTACTCTTAACTCGTATAATATAAACATGCACGTGCATACAATAGTTACTACTTTGATTGACCAAAAAGTGAGATATATTCAGTTGGGTCAATAGCCTGACGTGTTTTGAGTAGTTGTGTTATGTGTATGGTGTCATATTCGCGATTGGGGTTTTTGGTTTTAAAGGGAAGGACCTCGAGCCAATGGGTCGAGTCAAAAGGTAAGGGGAAAGAAGGTCGAATGTAAAAGAATCTCCACTTCAACTTTGGGACATTGGAAGGAATAACAGATAAGAACTTGGCCTTATTACAGCCTTCGAGGTACCGTCCCTCCTTGTGTTCTTTGGCTGTGAAGCAATAAAAGAAAAATCTATGTCAATTCGACCTAGTCTAGTGAATAAAAGAATACAAAAAGAAATGAGGTGGTGAACAAAATTCAGTGGAAGCTGGTTGAGAGGAAGGTCGAAAATAGCACACAGGTCGAGGAGGGATGGACAAATGGGAAATCTAAGTCCCAACTCAATCTGGTTTTGGAAAAATGTATAACATCCGTGTGGGTCGATGATCATACACGATGTACCCTCAATCAAAAGGTAGATCGGAGAAAATATAAAACTCTTCAATCCAAGCAGAATTGGCTCGAATGAGGTCACTCGGTGGACGAACTGAGGCAAGTCAGGCAGGGAGATAGTTCGAGGTGGAGACTCTTTCTCGATCTCTGCATCGGTGGCATCATCCTCGACTTCTGAAAGAGGTCGATGACTGGAAGATGGACCGGCTTAAGAGGTCAGAAAATCAGTATGACGCGAAGAAGCGAAAGAAATGAGAATGGATTGAAGGATCGAGTCATCCTCTTGCTCAATATCAGGCTCATCGACCAATTTGAGGGTTCAATGAGAAGGTCGAGCAGGGGAAGAAGACTAGTCAGGTGAGGTCAGAGAGAGTGGAGCCGAGATGGCATGAAATTCTTATCATGCTAGGGGGTAGGAGAAGGAGTGAACGCAGGCCGGGAGGTCTAAGAGGATGAGGGATGAGTCATATCCTTGCTGGAAAATTTATCAGCCTCACTGGAGGTGGCAAAATTTGAAAAAGAAATAAAAAATTAAGGAAAAACATAGGTTTGTACGGAGGAGAGGAGTGTGAGGAGCATTGCAGTCGACGAACTAGGAGAGGAAGAAAGAAAAACAAGATTAAACATGCAAAATTGATAAGAAAAAAGATACAAGATACTTACTCATCGTTGAAATCAGTGATGTTTGCTCGGGAAAGTTGCAGTCGATGGCGGATCGCGGTGGCACATGGCGGAGTGCGGTGGAGCTTAGGATTTTAATTGTAGGACAAAGACGAAAGCACATATATGAAAGAGAATTTTTCTAAGGTTAAAAACTGGAAAATTTCGGCAAAGAGGGGATTTATAGGTGAAGAAGCGTGTAGGTTGATTAATCCTAGTCGTTGGATCGAGGTCGCAACCAATGGCCAAAATCAAAGGGGCGAAGTTAAAAGGACAAGTCGATGAGAGCCGTTGGATGGTGGTCGATATCAACGACCGAGATCAAGGAGGCAAGATGAAGAGACAGCAGATTCCAAACCATTAGATTAAAGGTAGATCGAAGGGTCCTCATTAAAGAAGCATTTAATGGATACGTTGTACGAGACCAACACGGACTACGGAGCGATTACGTCGACAAGATGTTAGGACTGACAATATGACATGAGGCATAATTATTTAAATTTCAAACTTTTAACTCAAGACCACAAGGCGAGGTCGAGAACAGTGTGGCAGAAGTGAAGGAAGCATGAGCAACCAGGTCAAAACTTAAAAGGTGTAACTAATCAAGCAAAGTATAAAACAAGAATCTACTCTTAAATCAAGTTATCTTGGTGACCAGATGATATGGGATATCATACTGGTTAGAGCAAACCCGATAAACCAACTGACTAGGCCGGGCGAATCGACCGGTCGAACAGAAGCACAAATAGGTGAGCGGAGGTCGAACGAGACAAAAGACAATGAGTCTACAGGTCGCGGAGGACGTCACAGGCTTATAAAGACCGACAAGTCCAGTTAGGGCTCTTGGATGGCCTGCTGGAAACTCGGTCTGAAGACATGACTGGTCGTGTGATCGACTAGAGGGACGTGATATGTGAGCTCAACCTATGCAGCATTTTACCTCGACGTAGTTCGAACCAGTCGCACGATTAGACAGTCCAATAAGGCCAACTAATGGATAAGAAATATTATTAATAGGATAAGGACCACACGTGGATAGGGCCATATGGCCTAACAGAATTAGCCATTTCGGGCAGTACAAACGGGTTGTTCGGGCAGTCTGGGCAGTACGAACGAGCTGTTCGGGCAGTCTTGGGCAAAAAAGTAACACCACCCGATAAAAGGAAGTGAGTTATACCCACTAGAACATTATACTCTCTACGCACGTACAGTACTATTCATCATTTTCACATCTCTGACTTAAACATCGGAGTCTGTTCGCCGAAAAACCCCTACACTGTCGAGTTTTTGCAGGTATCAAAAGTCATCCGCCTGCGAGAAAGACATATCACGTCGAACCAAGTTAGTGGAAGGTCTTTTACGTAGCAACTGACTCTGAAAAATTGCACTAGGTCGGTCGAGTGTTAATTAGAAGCTTTTGAGTTAAAATGGATAGCTTTGTGGCATTAAATTCCGATTTTGAATAACACAAACTAGACTGATCTCTCATTGTTTACCGTTTTGAACATATAGTATTGGGTTAGGCAAGAGCCAGCCTTTGACGCATTAAGATGAGTGTCTTTCTGTGTTATCAAAATTAATGTGCAGGTACTTAATTATGTGTGGATTATTTTATAGTTAATTATGGCAAATATATGACAAATAATTTTGCTACGTACGAAGGTAGTACAAATTAACAGCTACTAGTTTTTAACCCGTGCATTTGCACGCAAAGCAATATAGTAGAACAAAAAATAATAAAAAGATATAAACAATAGTAAAAATCATAATATAATCATTGAAAATGTTCTAAGAAAGAATAACTAAATATTGTTAAACAATACTTTATATACAACGTTTGTGGTTTTTCTATCAAAAGAATCTCCATAACTACAAATCATTATCTTCAAATTAAGACATATATGGTTTTATTTTTTTAAATAATTATTGTATTTTGTACTACTAGTAAAGTGCACGTGCGATGCACGTGCGATGCACGTGGCGACGAATGTTTTTTACCGATTAAATTTAGTACGATAAATTAATTAATTTATTACACATATGACTGCAGGAACAAAATAAAATGTAGAATAAATAAACTTTTTATGCATTTTATTTTAAATAAAAAAATGTTGTCGTAATATAAAAAAATTTATATATCATATTACAACTCCAACAAAAATACATGAAAAATGAGTTCCTAGTGAAAAAACAATAAATGACTAAATAGAGACGTAATGTATATTATAGATGCATGAGTTCTTTTATTTATTTATGTTAGATTCAAGAGTCATTTTGTTCTCATAAGAAACATTCATACTCGTTGAATTATAATACATTCAACACTTAGAAATACATTAGCCAAACATATAGTCAAACTTTATAATTGTATGATTATTATAAGGTATTTCTACTAATAGTTCATGAGCATGTTTGTTTATAAGAAATTTTAAAAAAAAAAAAAATTCTACATTTTAACTCAACCACTTTTTTTAACTCAACTTTAACTCACTCCCACTATCATCAAAATTACCACACATAATTAAATAATATAAATCAATCATTCATACACACCACATCAACCTTAATTTACTATTCATCCACTCACATTATTTTAACTAACCATCACTTCAAATATCTCTCTCATACTTTTGCATCATATCAATTTTAATTATTTTATTATAAATATTATTTTAATATACCTACTAACAACTAACCATACCACCTTTTTCAAAATTAACCAAACTAAACCAAAAAATCTAAACAAAACCAAAAAATTTTATAAACAAACATGCTAACTTATCTATGTGAAATAAGCAATTGTAGCATTAAATTTCTTGATATTTGTGTCATTAAAATTCTTGATATTTCTTTTAATCACTGTATAAACTACTACATCTCTCTCTCTCTCTCTCTCTCTCTCTCTCTCTCTCCACATAGACAAATTGGTACTTACCCATGAGGTGGGAACGAATTTCATCTCTAAATAAAATTTGATTTTCCCAAATCATGTACTTCTCTGAAGATGCTAAATTATTTTTTTGAAATCATCACACATTACATGAAAATATGTACTCTAAAACAATTGCGCGTATGATCGAGCATAATACACAGTTATGATTGTAAAAATTCTTATCAAAAAGTGACAACTTATTCAACATTCAAAAATATTTTAATCAGTATCAAACATTCCCTTTTCAGTGTTACTAATTTGGAAGATAGATACCTTCCATATTCCTTCGGATTTGCAATATTTATGTGTCTAATAACATTTATTGCATTTATTGTCCAATCTTTTGTATCATAACTAATGCTTAAAATATTCAAGATAAAGATCTTTTATTGATTCTTCAATAATAACAAAACAAAATAAAACAATGAGACAATATTGAGAAGTATTTGTCAAATATTTCAGATGAGAAGAATTTGAATTATACTATATTATGATACTCTTAGTCATCTGTTAACTTTATTATTATGAAGTCATTATTGAAGTTTGTGGTCTATCTTATGATAATATCGAATCATTATTTATGAGAACTAATTTCTTATAGAGAACATATACTTAAATGCTAGCAACAAAAAAAGTAGTAATTTTAAAAGATTTTTGTTTCTTGATATTAGTATTCATACTTTTCTAAAAAAATTCAGAAATTTTCTTTTCCTCATTGCATTATTATTGGTTTACTTTTTTTTTTTTTTATTTATTCACAAATAATATTTTATTTCTTGAAAGAATTAGAGAACATTTATATTCAATGCGTTCTTTTTACGTGTTTGATAGTGATAATATACTTGATAAAAATGTAGTTTTATATTGTTTATAATATTAAAAAGTTTTGAATTTATTTCCATGTTCTGATAAAATATTAAGTAACTAATTCATGTTTATATTCACAAAAAATACATTTTACAACCATTATGGTATTCCCTTTCAAACAATAATTGAATAATAGTTTAACATACAACCGATTTATTTTTTTCTTTTAATTCACATATTTAATATTGGTAGTAGTTGTACAATTACATCTAGTTGACTTTTTTCTTAGTATGAATAATTCAAATCTATGTCAGAAAAATATACCACAAGCTTATCTTATATTATTTTATAATTAATAAAATTAATTTAACATGAATTTATAATTATTTTATAAGATTCTTTTAGGTCTATTTATTATTCTAAATTGGTATTGATATATACATATACATATATATATATATATATTATTTTACATCGATATAAATAATTATATTATTTTTATTTTATTTACAAAACATTGGTAAAATCAAATATCATGGGAAAGAAATGATATGATATATTACATATAAAAGGGTAACCAAAAAAAAATTAAGTATTTCAAAAATAAGAAATTTAATGGTAAAAATTAACTAATTTTTTAACTAAAAATTTAATTTCTAAGACAAAAAAATAAATATATTTATTATAAATGTGCATCTCAAGTATATTTTTACATTTATCATTCGCTAGCTCCAATTGATATATGACATTTATTAATTTTAATATTTTTTTTTTTTATTTTTGAGTGGAATGTCAGTTATAAGCTTTCTCGTTGTGTAGTTTTACTTTTTTATTACGTAGAATATCATTTTTACATCTTGTTTAGTATTAATATTACCTTTTCAGTAGAACATCATTCTGGCCTCTTCTTTAATTATTATAATACTAATAAATTATTTAAGGACTTTTCAACTTATATGTATTTTTTTAATTACTAATTATCATAAATTAAATTATAATTACATTAAATATGTTATATTTTGTATCATTATCAATAATTTTCCAAACAATTAACTGCACGCAATATTATATATAGTGCAATTTTTTTAGTTTCATTTGGAGTCATACTTTTACTACAAGAAAATGATGAAATTCCAATGAAAACATATTACAACGAAATTTCAACAACAATTCTAACGAATATTTCAACGTTACAATTTTCGTTTGAATTTTTCAATGAAAATTATAACAAAAATATTTTGCTGCAATCATGTGCAGATCCATGTTTGTCCAATAGTCCCGAAACTGGCATCATCCCAAAACAAATAGCATAAGATATCTAACAAGCATTATGGGAACATTTTTCATAATTTTAATCATGTCCTCTATTTAGAAAATAAAATTAAAAGAATAAAGACAAATAATGATTAATTTACAACTCAACCAATTATAATTTAATTCAACTCATAAAGTTATTAAAATTATAACATTAATGCGGTATCCCAACTAAAGAAAATATGATATCAAAGTTTACAATTTTACGCTTTATTTCTCTCTTTTCCTTTTATTCATGATGATATCTTATTATCTCTCTTTTGCGACATAATTTTTATCTAATTTTAGAAAATATATTTTAAATCTTTTTTAAGTGTATGTAGAATTCTAGTTATATATTCGTAATTTATACAATCATCTATTATATTGTCGAGTCAACTATACTACAACATAAAATTTTTGTTCATAAAAAGATTTTGAAAAATGTGTTATTTTTTTTATGATTTTCTTATGTCGAATTGAGAAAAAATATGTTTTTTGTTTAATATTATTGAACTTATTGTGATTGTATTGATGTGTTAAAAAAAAGTAATACATATGAGAAAGTTGACAAATTATGAAAAGTATACTTTATAAATTGTAATGGCATTATGTTGTTTTGATGCAATACTTTTTGTATTAATTAGATAGTACTCTTAACATGAAATTATTTTGGATTCGCCACTGCAGCTAGTTTTTCAATGGAACTTTCATTGTTTTTCCCAATTTCAGTGACAATTTTTTTAATGGTTGAAATATGACAAAAAAAAAAAAAAATCCAACGTAAATTCACACAAAAATAAATATTAGTAATTGAGATATTAAATCCACAAAAATTTCAATGTAATTTAATTTACTCACCATTGGAATAGCTAGTGAATCTTTTCAATAGAAGCTATACCAGTGAAATATATGTTGGTATTTTCTGTGGAATACCTCACTGTTGGATTTTTCATTATAATATGGAATTTTTATATTCTTTCATAATCATTAAAATGTTTATGTAGTAATTTTTTATTTATTAATTGTGTTTATAATTTTTCTTTTAAAATATATTAAAACATCTACTTTTTAGTCCATATAATTTTCTTACAAGTCACTCGTTATTTTATGTTGAGATTACCAATTAATTTCTCAATTGAATTAGTTTCCCTATATATTAATGGAAATAAGTATTATTTTTATATGTAATATAAAATTTATATATTATATTAAAAAAGCTAATAACAAATAAAAATTATTTAAACTTACAATAATCAATTTATTTTTAAGAAAATTAAAAGCCCTAACATACATAGATTAAAGTACAAATAACTATTGTCAATAACCTAAAACATACACCTATAATTACTAAGCACAAAAAAAATAACAATCGTGCTCGTTTACATCGATATGTACAAGTTTTAAAAGTTTTATATTTATATTTATTAATTATAACATTTTTAGTTATTACTTTTTTTCATATGTATTAGTAAGTATTACAGCTTAATTATATTTTTAATATTATGTATCAGATTTAATATTTTTTTATTTTATATTGTTCTTTCATATATATACATATAACTTTTAAATTTGTTAAAAAAAATGCATAAAACTAAGTATATAACTTTTTTTGGTCATATGTCTTATTATATCTATTATAGTTGTACATCTTTATATTATATTATGTATAATTATAATTTTCTAATTAATATTATTATCAAATATTAAAAAAAAAAGATATTTTGTACATTTTTTAATAAAGTTGATTTATTGTAATAATACATATTAATAGATAGGTGAGTAATGGTACTATATCGATATAAATTCCTAGTAAAAATAATTAATTTTCAACGTATATAGGCATATCATGATTCACTATATATTTTTAATTAATTTGAAGATAATGATGGATAATAGTACAAATAACTATTTTCTATCACCTAAAATTTACACTTAGAATTAATAATAACAAAAAATTAATAAGCGTTTAATAACACCTGAATTGCGTTAAGAAATTGAATCCACCAAAAAGCCAATATTAGCTCTCTTAATTTCTCTAATAGTGACTCAACTCGTTTACATCGATGAGTACAAGTTTTAAAAGTTTTATCTTTATTTTTATTAACTATAGCATTTGTTTGTTACTTTTTAATATTTATTAATAAGTGTTACAACTTAAACGGATTTTTAATATTATTTGTCAAATTTAATATTTTTTTCCTTTATATTGTTATTTTATATGTTTATATATGTGTATACATATATATATATATAACTTGTTTTTTTACTTAAAAAAATAAGAAAAAATGAAGTGGATAAGAACAAAACAAAAAAAAAAAGTTGTGGAAATAAATAAAAAGCACGTATTCTGAGAATACGTTTTTTTTGTAATTTTCATTGAAAAACGTATTTGCATAATACGTTTTTCATTGAAACACGTATTCTGAGAATACGTTTTTCAATGACAATTTGTAAAGAAAACGTATTCTCAGAATACTGGTTTTTGATTTTGGTCCAGATTTTTTTTTTTTTGCTTTTATTTGTGTCCACTTGTGTTTTTTTTTGTTTTTTATATATAAATTTCCCATATATAACTCTTATATTTGTTAAAGAATACATAAAATTAAGTATATAACCTTTTGGGTCATATGTCTTATTATATATCAATTAATTGTACACCGTTCTATTTTATTATATATAAGTACAATTTTCTCATTAATTACATGAAAATAAATAGGCTGGGTTTTAGTATTATACATTTTCATAAAATTATTCTAACCTTATTTTAAGCAAATAAATTGGGTTGATTAGAATCATAATTAATTTGTAGAAAATTGTATGATCAAAATAAAATCATGCTGCTCAACTAATATCCCAATCGACATGAAAAAATTTGGACCGGGTTTTAGTATTATTTAATTTCATAAAATTATTCTAATCTTATTTTACGTAAAGAAATTGAGTAGATTAAAAGTTTAGGTTGCAAAATAATTATTCAAAAACTTATTTTCCATATTATTACAGAATTTTTTTTTTTATATGTTATTTAGAAAAACAAATATTTATATAGTTCGTGGTCTTTATGGGGACAAACAACATCGATTTTAAATATTTTACTTATAGTTATTAATAAACTTGTAAAATTAAATAAATATTGTTGAAACAGTTATCTTATTTGATAGGATACTTACGGTTAAACTCTTAAATTTTATTGAAAAAGTCATAAAAGTATTTAAGAATCTTGAATAATATCAATAAATAAAATATTTTATTTATAAAATTTTGAATTATAATCGTTTATGGAGCGCTCAACTTGAAAATTAATTGCTCAAATAAAATAATAATATAAATAATTAAAATTACATGAACATTTCTATTAATAATTGAATGAAAAATTTAAATATTTTAAGTCTTATAATTAAAAAATTACGCAACTTGATGTTAATCACGTAATGGTCACGTAAAGATTCGTTAACTCTATTAGCTTTGCGACCAAAATTTGAAAATACAAACCACTAAACAATGACGATTTTTGTGGGATCAAAATTCAATCCAATAAAATTAAGGTGCAATCTAATTCTAGTTCTAAATACAAGAGTTTATTTTTCTTAAATAATGATCTAGTTAAATGAATTCTTTGATTTTTCTAGTTTGTTAGATTATGTATATATTCCACGTGTGCATGATTTCAGTAATATTTGAGGTATCTTCTCTTGATTAAAGTTATGTATGTATCTTGTAAATTATTTATTATATAAAATTTACCCCTCAACTAAGTTATCATGTTTTACCAAGATTTATCGTTTTATTAAAAGATAGGTAAACAAATAGTTGAGAATATTTAGATCTTTTATAAGTATTTATTCTGTTGTTTTTGTTGCATAATTTTTTGTTTAAATAAATTTTATATATTAAAATCATTAAATATGATTACAATTTTATCATCGAAATTATATTAAAAATAAGGACGTTATTCAAAACAACAATTCAATATCATTTCAAAACTTTGTTGTTTGGGTTAATGTTGAGTTGATTTTTTAGAGATATGGATTTGAGAGATATGTGAAAGAAACCAAATTCTTGAAGAATAATAGCGTGAATATTGTGGTTGATTTTTAACAGATGTGGAATGTTTTATTCATTTAATTGTATTAAATGAATAAAATATCAAATGATTATTAGTGCATTACTAATTTGAGATTAAAAATATGTCAAATAAAAGGGTTTTTAAGTAAATATTAGTTATTAATAAAAAAAATATAAGATAGGTTATATATTATGTTATTACTAATTTGCCATTAAAAATATACCAAAGTAAGGGTATATTAGTGACTTCTTTCTTTAACAAAAACACTCATCCTTTTATATAGTAGTATTCTGAGTTACCATTTTAGTTAGCACAACATTTAGACATAGAATATAATAAAACATTTGGACTAAATATTACATAAGATTATTTTGTAGATATTGTTTACAAGAACCAATTTGTTTTGGTGGACTTCTGTGGAAGAGTTATTTTTTTATAACAATTTCTTCAAAGACCACCTCAATCTCCATAATTTTTAGTAAATTTAGAATTATTTGAGTCATACTTTGGGCGTGGATCGTAATAGTTTTCAATGTTATGCTAGTTTTCAATGTTACGTTGTTATTTATTTAATTAAATATTAATGATTAACTAAAAAATATAAGATTTGAAGATTATTAGTGTATTACTAATTTGTCATTAAAATTAAGTCAAAATAAGGGTTTTTTAGGCAGTTCATTTGTTAATTAAAAATATAAAATAAGATGAGTATTATTGTATTACTAATTTACCATTAAAAATATGTCAAAGTAAGAGTTTTTTAGGCAGATCATTATTTTTACAAAATCACTCGTCCTTTTATAATAGTATAGATAGATAGATAGATAGATAGATATAGATAGATAGATAGATAGATAGATATAGATAGATAGATAGATAGATAGAGATATATAGATAGATAGATCATATAGAAAATTTAAAAAGAAAATACAATAAATAAAACTTCGTCTGCAGTGTTCGAACTTCAAATGTCAGACATCAAAGTGTTCTGTCAATAATTGAGGTTGCAAGAACAATAGTGCACTTATAGTGGCATAAGATGTGAACCATTAATATATAGTATTTTAAGATGTGAACCATTAGTATTTTAATTTGTACCAAAAAAAAAAAAAAATTAATATATCCCCCCTTATATATATTAATTGAGAACGTGTTGAGCCTATGTGGCAGGCTCGCATGCTTCGGGATCCTATGTGGCAAAATTACATGCTTCGTTATTAGGCTTGGATAGGTTTGGATTATCTATAAATATGTTGATTATTTATGGTAGGGGTGGGCGTGGTCCGGAACGATCTTGGATTTGACTTGTCCGCATACCCATCTCATTTTTATGATGAGATGAGGCACCGTCTCCACCCATGTAATACATGGGTGTTATACTAGTAGTATTTTAATAACTAATACTGAAACTGTTGGTTAGCTTTGTCCCATGCCACGTTTCTTATGATTAATTGGATAATGGATCTACCTTTAAAAAGAATTCTTATTGTCCCGAAAAAACAACAAAAAAAAAAAAATAAAAAAAATCAAGTTTTCTCGAAACTTCTTTTACATATTGAGATACGTATTTTTATCATATTTTATGTTTTTACTTATCATATTTTGTATATATGTGACATTTGCATAACTTCTTGAAATATTCTACTCAGTCTATTAAAATACGTCATATTACATGGTTATACAAGAACATTCAGAAATACAATGTTTCGCTGCCTTTATTGGTGACACAGCAATAAAAATTAAACAATAGAAATATAATTATCGTAAGCTTAAATGGTTTAGAGTAGTTATATAGTCTTAAAATTAACTTATCTACCTTTAAAAAGAATTCTTAATGTTTTCTTATTTATTATATCTTCGGGAAACGACAAATGAACATGTTTATTTTTATAATAGAGTATAAGATTAAATATTAAAAACAAGAAAACAGATAATTTTCACGAACATGAACTCTTTTTAACTTGTCCCGAATGATTCGTAGTGCTTAACCTATTTGTTTAAAGAAAAATGGCACGCAATCATGGACACCATTTGAAGCGGCAAAAACCAATAAATAAATGAAGAAGATGGTGTGAGAACAAATCATGTGCATTCTTTGTGGCGAAGTCGGATCATAATCGCTCAGTGGTTCCAACTTGTTGAGTTCAGATATTTTATCATCATTTAAAGCTATAATAAAACAATTATTTGTTTTCAGATGGCTACATCTTATTGTCTCCTTCAAATATATGTACTTGAATCTAATGATTCTATTGCAGGACTCAAACAAATAATCATGACGATGACACTAACGGGTGCAATTTTAAAATAGATGAAAGTTGTAATTGCCATATATAGGTAAAATTTCAGAAAATATAAACTAAGTTTGGCGTTGTCAAGAAACGAGACATTATGTTGTCCTTAACTGAAAAGATACATTTTTAGTTGTCAGTTTGGCCGAAAAGATGTCTTAATCACCAAGTCCGGATAAAATGCTGACGTGGCATGATAAGATAATGACGTGACGTTTAAACTTTCTTTCATTTCCTACGTGTTATTTACGTGGCGTGATGTGGTTAAAATTTAAGCAGGTAAAAACAAAGTGAAAATAATAATGGAGTAGAATAATTGACCCCTTAATAAATGAGGAACTTTGTACTCAGACCATAATGAAGAAGAAGGAAAGAAACACTAAAAGGAGATCCTGGCAAAATATATTACACCAATGGGCACTTAAATTTAGTGAGAGCCCACAAAGAAAAAAGAATATATTATATAAAACCTCTAACTTTTTTTGTTAATGGGTTTTAGGTGGTGAAAGTAAACCCCACTTTCATGAATTTCAAGGATTTTTTTTATTTTTTTTTCTTAAAAAAATGCTATCAAGTTAACATTGTTGAAGGAGTAGGACTCCACTTAAAGTGTTTTGAGATACGATGCATGTGAAAAAGGTGTTAATGGGTTTTAGGAATCCTATTTCAAGAAAATTTCCATTGGTAATATAATTTAAATAAATGAAATTTTCTATAGATATTTAATATTGTAACCTATACTACTGTTGGATAATTCCAGGGAATTTCGGATAATATATTTCAATAAAATTGATGATTGATGTTTCTAATGATTATTTTCCCAATGGTAATTATCAAATGAAAAAAAAAATAACGCCATCTATAAATTGACTATTCCGCATAAATTTGTACAAGAATACACATAGCAAAAATTGATAAATAATCCCAATATCAATTTATACAACAATGAACATAGCAAAAAATGATGTTGGAAATGTCAAATTTTAAATGAACTTCGAATAAATATAATTCCAACAGTATTCAAATATTATGCATGTGAATTTATACTAAAATATTTTATGTTAAATTTTTTATTATAGGTAAAACATGAGACAAGTAAATATCCAATTCAATTCAGGAAAACTTGATTATTTTCATTTGTATAATGTATAATTATCTGAGAGAAGAAGAAGAGTGCAGGTTGAAAGACAAACATGAATTCAAGTCGTAATACTGCTATCTATTTCACTAGTGTTAGTATATATAATGATATATATAGAGTACAACTTCATAAACCTACCGTAAGTACACATATATATTTACCCATATATATTTACATACTATAACTCCCTCCCCTCAAGTTGGAGCATGGGGTTATCAATGCCCAACTTGCCTGATAAAATTTAACTTGTTATTTTCATAAAGCCTTAGTAAATATATCACCAAGTTGTATGTGTGCAGAAACATAGCTAGTAAGGATAGTAACGGTTAGAATTTCGTTTGGATAAAATGACAATCAACCTCGAAGTGTTTCGTTCACTCATGAAAGATGAGATTGGTCGCAATATACAAAGCGGCTTGATTATCACAGAACAACGTACGGAACAGGCTGAGAATGCCCACACTAAGACATAAAATGAGAGCTTTCAACCACTTCACCTCAAAGACGGTAGAGGCCATGGCATGATATTCAGCTTCAGCAGAGGAATGAGAGACAGTATGTTGCTTCTTAATCTTCTCGAACATATCGTGCTTGTCGCGCCTGGGTGAGTGTGCCTTTTCCTTCTTTGGCTCTGGACAAGCCAACTGCTCCGATTTGGCAAACTCCTCCTCAGTCTCCTTGAGGTTGACATGCTTCTTACACCGCTTTAAAACCTCGTCTTAGGTGCGAGCTGATGTCTTAGCTAGAGAGCATCGACAAGGACCAGCTTGCAAAACTCCTCATCAAATTAATCACCTGCCTTGACCTCGTCTAAGGCTGAAGGAATTTCCACACACTCCTGGTTGTACCAAACCACATACTTCCGCAAGGTATTCTCCCTCCTCTTGTCTCATGGCCATCAACGTCAAGTAAGTTTTCTCTTGGGCGATAGCACTAGTATATTGGTTCAAGAACATGCCCAAAACGTCCTCAAAATCCTTCATTGATCCTGGGGGGAGCTGGTGGAACCTATCTAGTAGCACCCTTTCTCTCACGGTCAAAAGAAACGCCCTACAACTCACGAGGTCGGAATACCCATGCAACACCGCCATGTTTTCGAACGATCTCATATGCCTTGATGGGTCGGTCAACCCTTCGTACGTCAAACTAGTTTCCCGAAAGTTATTCGGCAACAACGCCTCTAAAATTTTCCTCGAGAAAGGGTGTCCTAGAGCTCGACCTGTGGGCTTGCCATCGACCTTTGCCTGCAATTGACGCAACTGCTCTGTCATTTTCTCTACGGCTTGATCCCTTTGAACTCTTTATCCCCTATAACTCAGCTCATCTTCCTCAGTTTCCTGCTGGTGCACTCCTACCACCATGGTCGGCGTAGCTTTGGAATGAGAAGTGTGGTGAGTGGCCTGTTGCACTGCTCCCGCTGCCATAGTGTTGGCAATTATTCGATCTAGCTCCTCCCTCGATAACGTGACCAGTTGTTAGTCTGCTCGCTCCACCTCCGTCCTTGGTGGCCCCATCGCCGGAACCGCCACTCCTCCCAGCTGCGCGCTCACCTCCTGGGTTGGAACACCCGCTCCTTGGGTTGCTCGAGCCTCCTGCGCGCAGCTCGAGCCTGCAACAGCTACAGGGACCGTCGATGAACTCCCTAAGCCAGTAGGACGAAGAATTGGGGTTACCGGAGTCTGAGAAGGTCTGGAGAACCCATAGGAGAGCCAGCTATGAACATACGCGCGGTCGTCCATGCATCATCGAACGCTGGCTCTAAATTCTTTCTGAGATGTTCGCCTGCCATGGATATGGTGAACACAGCTTTTTGAACGAAAGTCCCACAGATGTACGGCGCCAAAATGGTACTCAAAGGACCTTAGACCGGCTTGAATCAACCTAATCTGGAGCTTCCACGCTGGTAAATCGCCTGTGAACCTGAGAAAACTCTCACACCGGAGGGGTTTTCCAGTGAAGAGCCTCCGATGCTTAAATGAATATTTGTAGAAGATGAAGTGTAGAAAAATGTATATAGTATATGTGAATGTAAGTGCTAAAATCGCACATCCCATCCCTATTTATAGGGGTGGGTTACCTGCTTCTAGAAACCTGCCCAGATTGTGTGAGCTGGCTGCCCCCGCTGCCCGAGATGCTCGATAGTACAGGTCGAGTTTCCCACAGGCCATCCTAGGGCCCTAGCTCAACCCATCGTTGCCTTCTTGTACTTTGGATGTTGTCTTAGGTCTTGAGACTCCTGGCTCTTCCTCGACAATGTTCGACCACTATCGGTCTTCCTGCTATCCCGTTCGACTGGTCGGCTCTCTTGGTCTGGTGGACCGGTTTACTGGGTTTATTCTACCAAGTATGGCATCACATATCATGCCATAACTTGCTTAAACTAACGGTCATCCCAATATGAAACCATTTGTTGGTGTTCTTGTTCGCACATCTTCAAAATTTGAATATATATATTATAATGCACACACTTTGGACAATTTCCACTGTCCATTCTTAAAATATTCTCCTTTCTCAAGTTAATTACCATATAATAAATTCATCTAATAAGAGTTCATAATAAAACATGGGTTCTGATATCTTTTTATACGATGTCGTCCCCTTGGAATAATTTCAGGTACTAGATAGAAAGACATGAGGTACTGCATGAAAAATTTGAACTTACGGTACTATTTTGAAAGAAACAGTTACTATATATGGTGAATGAAAACATATACTTTTTCTTTAGCAAATAGGCATCGAGACAGAAATGTAATTTTAACCTTAGAGAGGACTATTTATCTGTTGACTAAGGAGTTGAACGAAATAAAATTCTCTAAAGACTGATTGGATTATTTACTTAGGCCTCGTTTACTTGAAAGGATGAGATAGAATGAGATAAGATGATTTAGTCCCATGAGTCAGCTTTACCTAATCTGTAATTATTTGGACATTTAAGAGCCCAATGGACATTATACATGTAATTTTTTGGATAAAAAATAACATTTTTGTATTGGGATAAAAATATATCACACTCACGATGTAATAGAATTATCCTGTCAGTCATGAGTGTGCACGCCACATAGATGACACATAGGATTATCCCAATCTCGATCTCTGCTAGTAAACAAAGGATAAAATTAGTTAAAGAATGTTATCTCATCTTATGTGGTAAGTAAAAGAGGCCTTAAGATTGGAGATTTTGGTATACGTAGCGCCCATAAATTAATCCGTATAAACACCAATTATTGATGGGAGAAATGATCACTACAACCTTAATTCTCATATAAATTATACATCGTAGAAAAAGATTTATTAGCAGCTTTTATTCCATTATTCGAGAGAAAAGCAAACCCCAGCGGATCTTTAGCCGACCTAAAAAACAATCATGCAATTGGACACTTAAGATGATTAATTGCGATTAGGGAATATAAATCACGTTGGAAAGTCGGATTTACATGTGAGTAAAGTGACTCGGTTGGAGGGAGCAGACCAAGGAAATGTTGGAATGCTGGAAGTTACATATATGCTGTCTAGACTAATTATAGTCTTAATCAGCTTAATCAAGAAAATCCATATAACTAACTGTTTTCTTGATAGGTGGAGCTTTTGTTTATCGGCTGCTTATCTGATAACCTAAGAAACTGATATGTTCCGAAATCCGCAGCAACAAACTTCATTACTATGACGTATTTAACCCCGTTCAAGCATCATCTTCACATCTGTTTTGGGCCTCATCTTTGCTTTTGCGAATGGGTTGCCAACTTGTGACCATAAAGTATTTGGACAACAAAAGGCCCAATTACTACTATAAACACTTGTTAATTGTTACTAGTTATGAGAAAGAAATAGACTAAAAAGATATTTCTGAACTGATTATATTCTAATAATATTACAAATCTCGTGCGATGCACGGGTAAGAAATATTAAATAATATTTATAAGTTATAAATTTGAATTAAAATGTAATACAATTTACTACATTAATTTATTGAAAATACATAAATTAAATTTAACTTGTATGAAAATAAACAAAATATGTCTATCTAAAATATTAAAAATATCTAATGTTATATATTATGTGTAGAAATATTTCTATAAGTCTTGAAATACATGTAAAATCACCTAAAAATTTTTAAAATACTTTTTAAAAATATGTCTAAAAAACCTGAATTGTTCAACGTTATTGTTTATATACAACTTCTAATAAATTTAAATAAAAAATTCTTTAAAACACAAGATCCTTTATAGATAAAATGGTCTCAAAAATGACAGTGTGTTTTCATCTTATATTAAATGTTATTTAATGCACACACGGTCGTTTATAGGCAGGGGCGGACGCACTCACAAGACTGAAGGGCACAAACGTAACTTTTACAAAATGAAAAAAAAAAAAAATTATTTCTGCATATTCTTATATATTATATCACATTTTTTTTCCAAAACAATAGAGGTACTATATTAATAAAACCGCACAAAGTGCGAAAAGAAAGCAACCAAAGGCTGAATAGTACAACCAGAGACTTTAAAACTGGGAGGCAGATCCGAAGATCGCCTAGAACCGTCTAGCAATGCTAGAATAACAATCTCGCAACTATATTAACAACAAACAAAAACTACCACAATTAAAGAAAAAAACCCCAACAGAGTAATACCCGAGTGTCGGATCCCAACAGGATAATAAGGTGACACTCGGGTTCACACAGGTTCACAGAGGCCAACGCCTTAGACCAAAACACAATCCTAAATACAGAACAAACTAAAACACAGACCAAACCAACTAAAACAAAAACATAAAGAAGGACACAGTCTCCCCCGCCAGATACATCTAGATTTACAGTAGACAAACCCACTCCAAAGAAAGCTACAGAGTACGGAAACGACCGCCTGCCACTGCAGAAGGCCTAGCAAGATGGGTACCCGCACCCCAGTACCAACACATTTCGAGATTCTATAAAATACTTCAAGATTCGACAAATGCCTATATCATACTTCAATATTCAACACAACATACTTCAAGATTCAAGATTTTATAAAATAATACATGCATCTTGCTACACAACATACTTCAAAGATTCTATAAGCAGGCGTCTCAATCATCTCGAGCAGTCTCCAGCTCACAAAGGGTTTAGCAGAGATTAGGGGAACGATATAATAGTTAATTTACTTCTGCCACAAAGACAATTGTACAAAGACTTTATTTACTGTTAAATAGATGGGCCTATAAACCGAGCGCGTGAAGAAGTTTTTCTTGGGCCATCAGAAATGTAATTTGGGCCACAAAAATAACATAAAGCCTCCAAGCTGTTCGATAAATTAACCAACTAAAATATCGTGGATTTATGTCCATCCTCGTAACGAACAAGTATCGGTTTCTATGAGGTACAGGCTCCTGAATGAGAAAGCCCTCTCGGCGGTCCGGCGCAAACCGAGGGCAAAGATCCACCCGCCGCCGCCGTCCAGGGTCGTAATCCGAGTAACGAATCATATAGCTCATTTGGGCCACCCGAAAGAGGGCCCGAAACCCCGCCAGCTGCTGTCTTTGCCCCCGTTCCCGGGCCACCATCTGCCCGGAAGGAAATCGGCCTCCGCCCAACACGTCACCGCCATTAGCTGGCTCAAGTATTATTTTGACGACATCCCTCCTCCCATCATTCAGAATCATTTCAATAAAGGCCTCGTAAGTATTTTTTTTTTTTTTTTTTATTTTTTTTGCGTTTTTTCCGTTTTCTGCGGCCTGTGTATATCCTGTCTTTTTTAATGAAGTTACTGTGCTGAAGCTTTGTCTCTTGTTCTCATTTATCTATTTGGAACCTGAGTTATGGTTTTGCTTTGGCCTCTTGATGTGTTTTCTCACTTATGCTGAGTGAAATCGTCCATAGGGTTGTTTTAAAATATTGGTATGCAAGCAACTTTGCAGGACATGAATGCAGTGAACAAATAATGTTTCTGTTGTTAATGGAGCTAATAAATTACTGCAGCCAGACGTCATTTTAAATATGAAGAACGTGAATAGTAACATTTTGTTGGGTTTTAACAGGTACAGATGGAATGTTACCAAGGTCGATCCGCTTCCATGAGGAAGGTAACAATGTTTCCATTGACAACTTTAGTGTTTGCTCAGACTTATTTATTCTCGACTATATTTGAGACGAATGTAATTCTCGTTTCCCAAGTCTCAAATAATGTCCTTTATGGAGTCAGCTCATTAACTTAAAAGCTTTTCCCAAAAAAAAAAAACAAAACAAAGAAGAAGTCTAAATGCTAAATACTGTATCTTGTGAACTGAATTCGAATGCTTACTCCAGTTTCAAATTGCTTCTCTTTACATCTGTAACAGTTATGCGCAGATTAATCCTAGTGATGTCATGGAGGAGGGTGACCGAGTTTATGTCCCGGTATCTGTTGCCGAAAGTAAAATTTCAAAGAGGTTTGATGTTATCCCGAGTGGAACACTGAACCCAAATGCAGATGAAATTGAGTACTTAAGAAGGCTCGTAAAGTACAAGGCATGTTTCTTTTTAGATCATAATTACATGATAAGCTCCACTCCTATAATTATTGTTATGTCTTTCTCGTCCAATTCTGTTACTCTTCATTTGGATTGATGGGTCTTCAAATGTTAATGACTTTCATATTTATATAATAAATGCATTGAGCTTGTGTTTGTACCTCGCGAGTTGTGATTCAGGGGACTTCCAAAACATTGTGCTTCTATAACTATGATTTTGTTGTGTTCCATAACTAATTACTACGGCTGCAATTTCCAGGACTCTGCTATACTTGTACTGAATAAACCTCCCAAACTGCCAGTAAAAGTAAGCGCCATTAAAATTAATATAATTATGGATAGTCTTTTGCCTTTAGATATGCTAACCACATTGAATGTGAGAACAGGGTAGTGTGCCAGTTCACAACAGCATGGATGCTTTGGCAGCTGCCGCATTATCATATGATTACGAAGAGGGTCCAAAGTTGGTAATTTTGTTTCTTTTCCATCTTTCGGTTGCTTTTTTTTTTTTTTTTTTTTTCTTTTTCTGTTTTCTGGCTTGATTGCTTGATTTGTGTATATATATGCATCTGCCGACCTATTTTAACTTTTGGCTTCACTATAACTGACCTTTTATTTTAAAGGTGCATCGTCTTGACAGAGAGAGTAGTGGGCTCCTCCTAATGGGAAGAACTAAAGAGAGCATTTCCTACCTCCATTGGTTGTTCAGTGATGTGAGAAAGGCGAAACCCTTGTCTAAGGTTAGGAATAAGTACAGAAATGACGCAAAGTTCACTTTAAAATATATAAATTGTAATAGAAACTACTAGTGGGTTCATGGATCATTACCTTGATAATAGAAGGATTCTCTGTCTGGGAAACAAAATTTTCAAACAAAATACGAAATAGCATAAAAATAGTAAGAAATGAATAGTCGTCGTTATTTAAATAATTTTTTATTTAGTTAATTACTAGTTGAGCTAAACCCTTTCATTTTGGATAAAAAAAAAGATATCAGTGGGTTGTGTTGTAATTTGAAAGTAACAAATTATTATTATTATTATTATTATTATTATTACTGTTATTGTTATTATTATTATTTGTAATCAGATTAAAATCTCTGTTGATACATTTGAATAGAATTTGATTTTCATTCAAAGTGAAGCCACGATTGTCGACAACCAAATTTGCTTTTGTTTTGGATTGACCAAGCAAAACCTGCATTCCTTTAGATCCAAAAGCGTTTTCGAATTTGTAAATGAAATGTTAGGGAGTTTGTGCATTTTTCAGTTGAGAGGTGAAATTTGAAGAAATTGCAATTAGAACTCCAAGTAATTCATGGTCTTGCTGATATTTTTCCTTTAATTTCTCTCTCTCTCTCTCTCTCTCTCTCTCTCTTTGTGTTGGTTCAAGGATTGGAATGATGCTCGTGAGGCAATGTATCAAAAGTATTGGGCGCTGGTCATAGGTGTACCCAAGCAAAAAGAAGGCATAATTTGTGCCCCACTCACAAAGGTTTTTCCCGCAAAAACTTAATAACACTCTCAAATATCAAAAA
>BKCP01005849.1:1642779-1655283 GCA_008636005.1 Striga asiatica | reverse complement strand
CACCCAACAACAAATGCTGATCTCAGGTACTTCTTGATGATGGGGAGACAGAAAGGGTCATTCTATCTCATAATTCAGGCTTAGAAGCTTCCCAAGAGGCAATAACCGAGTATCGTGTGCTTGGCCCTACTATTAATGGATGTTCGTGGATCGAATTGCATCCCCTCACGAGATGTAAACATCAGGTTCATGAAGTTGACTATACACGCACACTCGTTTATTTTTACATACTTTATTTTATTTGAATTTGATTGTATAATGCAATAAATGTTGTTAAAAGGATTCTCTGCGTGGACATTGACAATATCATCATCATCATATGATTTTTATTTGTACTTTTGTTATTCCAGCTTCGAGTTCATTGTGCTGAGGCTCTTGGTACCCCAATAGTGGGGGACCACAAGTATGGATGGTTTGTCCATAATCGATGGAAACAAATGCCGAGAGTGGATTTTGAGCCAACGAGTGGGAAGCCTTACAGATTAAAGAGGCCTGAGGGTTTGGATGTTCAGAAAGGCAGTGTGTTGTCTAAAGTTCCCCTTTTGCATTTGCATTGCCGGGAGATGGTACTGCCGAATGTGGCCAAGTTTATCGAGCTCCACCGCATGCAATGCCATGCAGGCCTCGTGTGTGATTCGAGAGCGGATGTGCTACGTTTCGTGGCCTCAATAACTTCTCACATGAAAATCAGTTGGAATCTCATGTCCTCTTACTTGGTGTAAAAAATTGTGAGCTCCAGTTTCATGGATATACGATTTTTTTGGTGAAATTTTGAGCCAAAGTACAATACATGAGATTAGTGTATTTTTCGTTCGGTTGTTTGCTAATAGGTTTTGTTAGTTGCTTGACTTTCGTTCTCTCTAAACTGAACTTAGTTTCTTTATATATNTGCAATCTATTTATATATGAGATCATCATCTTTTTTATGTTTTCGTGAGTGTATGTTGTTGATAATCAAGTATGCCAATTGATGCATAAAATGAGTAGTTCATTTGAGCTTTGCTTCTTTGTATGTCACAAGTAGAATGACCAACTTTATGCTTTTATTTCAATTTATTACAGAACTTTAAGAAGGTTTTTCGAACCTACAATACCTATATTACGACAAATTATTATCCCATTCTATGATTGCCATTACCTTTTCCTTTACACTCATAAATGCTGCAGCAATATCGAATTATGATGCAGCATTTTGAATAATTTTTTAAGTTATATCATATTGCTAGAATAGTTTGCATATTGGGTTGCATAAAATATACATGAGAAAAAACTGACAATTGATTCATACGTTTATCACGTTTGTCAACAGTTTGAGAGGTAATTACAAAAGTAGAGGTAGCTGTCCTGTAGATATGAAACGCAAAAAAAGAAAAAAAAAATGTAACTTTTTTCTGCACTCTGAACTTTAGTAGAAATACTATACTATTGGAATAAGTTTTCGGCCAAACTTGAAAGCTTAGTTGGAAAGGAATTACAAGTTCATCAATGATACAACAATACGAACAAAGCAAAAGAACATGCGACATGCGTTGACAAGTTACTGCAGAAACTAAACAACCTAAGGCATTCAGCCACAGAGCAGTAAGAAATATCTCAATTATAACCAAACCCATAACTTAGTTTTCGGGTTACAAAATTGCAACAAAATTTGAAATCTCAACCACAAAGTTAAACCCTCAATCTGTAAAAATTGATTTTTCACTACTACACCGGAACAGGACATTTATAAAGAAATAATCGTTCATCAGAAATCCAATTTAACAAAACAATATGCTTAGAAAATAAATCTACAATCAAACAATTGTGGGCGAGAGATGGAAAAATCAACAGCAGAGAAAAATACAGAAACTCATACTCATACCTACTGCAATACCAACAACACTTTTTGAAGGCCAAAACTTCCTCAGTTTCTTAAAGACAACTTAAAAGACTGATGGAGAACTATCCAGCAGGCACATTATAACACAAGTTAAGAATATCTAAACAAGGAGATCACCAATTTCTGCTCAATTAGTTTTCAAAGTCAAACCTAATTTCTTTCAGCAAGTACCTCTCCTTCACCTCTTGTCCTCACTAACACTACTCTTAACCTCATAAACACCCCCAACTTTGTCCAAATAAGGTCCCACAAACTTGTCATAGAACTTCCTATCCGACAGTCTACACATAGTCGCTAAACTAGGCCAGCTTTTGATCAAATTCTCTCTCTCTAGAACCTCGAAAACCTTAAACCTAGGCTTAAACCTGTTCTCAACGCTGTACGTAAATGCTATGGGATTTTTAAGGATACACGAAACCTCATACTTGCCAGTCGCAAGAACAACCTCCCTCACCTCATTTATTTTCTCCTCAGAAACCCCAAACACCAGAGGCGCTTGTCTAAACGCCGCTAATATCTCTTCATCTGAAAAACCCATGTCCCGGAAAATTTTCATCTTTTGTTCCCAAGTTCTGCTGTTCATGGAGCTCATAACCCTAACAGCGTGCATAAATATTCTGGAATGCATATTAACTCCCATCTGGTTGACTTTATCCACTAATTTCTTCATGCGCTCGGGCTTACAAAAAATGAACCTTCGGAAATAACACATAAACCAAATGATCTGCTCCATGCCCACACCACAGCTTTTCAAGATCTTGACATTGGGCTCGAGATAGTTCACGCTCGACCGGAAGATCCGTGGGTCGTGCGACAAGATGTTGGCTATGTCATCCGAGGAGAAGTCCAGGTCTTGCAAAATCTTGATTTTGGGCTTAATTGTCTTCTCGAGATCCGAGGAGAGCAATACGGGCACGGACGTCACGATTTTTTCCATTAGGGTTTTGGAAAAGCCCAATTCCTTAAAGAATGAGAGGACAGAATCGGACATTTTGGGGTCTCTCAAGCGAGTCAGGGAAGAGGCTACTCGCGAAGCCGCTTCGGGAGAGAAATGGTGTTTGTGCAGCAAATAGTCGGATACCGTAGAGTTGGATACAGTAGAGAAATGAACAAGAGGTGAAAAACGGAGATAACAAGGAAACGGTGAATCCTTCAAATACAGGTGGGTGAGATTCTTACAGCGCAAAACCTTACTAATAATCATTATATTATATTTTGAACAAATAACGGCAGAGGAAATGAATAACCTGGGGAATCGCTTGACTTCGAGGATGAAAGACGAAGCTGAAAATCAATCTCCGCAAGATTAAATTTCTCGCGCAATTGGGATTCCAATTTTCAGACTCGGGGGTAAGGAACGGCTCGGGATCTAGGTCTGTTTTTAAGGTAGGTTTTGAATGGGGGACCACCTGGATTTATCTCTCTGAGTAATGAGGAGCCGGAGGCTGTCGTGACCGGAGTTTCAGAGGCAAAGGGGCAGATGATCGATTTAGGGCAAATGAGTAGAGATGGAGATGTGATGCAGGTCGAGACCGAAGTTGGCTTGGGGTTATCGAAGAACGGGCTTGAAGACGTGAAGCCCATCTGTAACTAGTGCTAATTAATCTGTAGGCCTATTTACACCCCAATTGAAAATAGCTGTATACATTTGGTTTGAGAAAAATACCAGATTTAATCCTTTGCACATGCACAAAAATTTAAATTATTGTAACTTATAACTTATGTGTATGTGTATAATTGTAAAATTATAAGTTAAATAATAATATTATATTTTAAAAATTTTGTCGTTAGTAAAAATGAACATTATAAAAGTATTCAAATTCATCACTATATTTATTATATAAAATAAAATGAAAAAATATTTTTAATTAAATTCAACTAATATAGTGTACAATATTGCATGAAAAAAATGAATTTGAATGAGCTGGTTTAAAGATCTCTACTACAAAAGATGACTTTCCTTATATATATTTCACATTGTATCTATAGCATATCAATACTTAATATTTCTTTTGCATGTGAATAGTCAACATACAAAATAAAAAAATATTAAATGCAATCTATTTTTATTAAATAAAATCATACTATTATTAATTGAAGGATGAATAAAATTAAATGAAGCTTGCCAACAATTATATATATATAAATTCGCATCTATACGAAATTTGTGGCAAATAATTAGTCAGTTACCAATTAAAAAACGATTTTTTTCCTATAATTTTGTAACTCAAGCCTTGAGTTACAAAATTATAGGAAAAAAATCGTTTTTTAATTGGTGATTGACATTATGTATTTTCCTAATTATTTGCCACAAATTTCGTATAGATGCGAATGTTTTTCTCAAACCAAATGAATGCAACTATTTTTAATTGGGGTGTAAATTGGGGCAAAATTTCATTTGATTCATTATATTGGCTATTTTCCAGAAAAAATCCAACATTTTGGCAGACGTCAAAACTTATGACAATAAGTTGAAAAATTCATCATATTTGGGCCAATAATCAGACGATTCGGGTAATTTGCCTAACGTGTCATGAATGGTATTTTCCACGTCATTTTTTGAGTCAAATCAATTTTCAGGTGGCGATGAATAGGAGAATGCTTGGACTATGACCTTTCTCATTCCCATTAAACAGCGTAAATTGATTATATGTGGTTTTTTTTTGTAGATTCTAAAGGTCAAGATCGATAACTTCTACCTTTGGTGGCAGCGGATGGTTCTTACATCGTCAATCTATGTCTTCCCCCTAGATTGGGTTGTCAACCGAACCACTAGGTCTGCCCTCCAAGCCGATCTTCGTAGCGTTGCGCTAGAGAAGAAATAATCCTCAGAGATGGAAAGTTATCTAAACAAAGAATAATGATTCTAGAAGCGTGGCTAGTTAGGAAAATAGATATGAGAATCTAAAAAATTGGAACCCCAATTGCGCGAGAAACATTTATGTTTGCGGAGATTGATTTTCAGCTTCGTCTTTCATCCTCGAAGTCAAGCAATTACATAGGTTATTCATTTCCTCCGCCGTTCTTTCTTCAAAATATAATATAATGATTGCTAGTAAGGTTTTGCGCTGTAAGAATCTCACCCACTTGTACGTTTTGAAGGATTCACTGTTTCCTTGTTATCACCGTTTTTTACCTCTTGTTCATTTCTCTACTGTATCCAACTCTACGGTTTCCGACTATTTGCTGCACAAACACCATTTCTCTCTGAAAGATATTTTATTTTGGCATTAGTTCGTTAGTTCGAACAAGCACCTGGAACCACAGAATAAAGGGGAGATCTTTACATATTTTATTTCCTTAATTAATCTTATTTTATATTTCATGTATAAGATTGTGTAGATCTTATTATGGTTTTGCATAATATAGGAGATCGGATGTGAAGAGATAAAGAAAAGGAGAGACGTGCATGGATAGGGAATCGAAGAGAGAGAATAGAAGATTTTCTTGCCAAAGATATGCGATTCTCATGGAAGGAAATCTTGCTTGAAGTCCTATTCCTTGAAGACTCCAACCCTAAGGAGTTCATATAAATACCCTAGAGAAAGCTCCTGTTGCGGGCGAGAATTTAGAGAGAAATTTCTAGAGCAACTTAAGCTTCGTATTTTCTGTTCCATTTTTCTAGCTGTTCAGTCTGAGAGTTCTTACACACTCAAGGACTGAAACTGTTTTTGTCCAGTTTCTTATTTGTTCATCAAAACTATTTTACGGATCATACACTTAGGAAGTAAGTGTAGGTTTTATAAGTCCACGGGACGTGGCCGGAGAATTAGTTGATAGGATCGAGAGTAGTGTTGGCTAGAGTTGAAGGGAGTTCAAGTTTTTGTAAGTCCAAACTATGTTCATGAGTGATCTATCAATGAAAGAGCTCTGAGGGGAAGTGGGATGCTTCTCTGAAGAGTTTGTTAATCTTCGGTTGATTGCTTCCGCATTTTACAATTCTTGTTTTAGTTCGTACTACAATTAGCGCACTCCGTGACAAATATACGTTTCAATTGACACCAGAGCAGTGTTCCTGTTCTAACTACGGGATAAAGATCTTTGGGACTGTGTGTTGGTCACCATGAGTCACGATGGAATGTCTGTTTCGCGCCCTCCGTTCCTTGATGGAGCAAATTATGCTTACTGGAAATCCATGATGGTGATTCTTCTTCGTTCCCTTGGTAAAGGCACGTGGCAGGCCGTTGAATCAGGATGGTCGATACCACTCATGCCAAAAGCTCCTGCTGAATCTAAACAAGGTGAATCTTCGGATGCAAAGTCGTCTACTTCTGCTACTCAAGTTCTTGTTGAAAAACCAAGAAGTCTTTGGACTGACGATGATAAACAAGCGGAAGAAGCGAACTTCCGTGCTCTATATGCTATCATGTCTGCAGTAGATCCAACTCGTCATAAGATAATCATCCAGTGCACTACCGCTCAAGAAGCCTGGAGGATTTTGGAAAGACAATTTGAGGGTACAAATGCCGTAAAAACCTCAAAGCTTCAAAGAGTTTCCACCGAACTAGATGAGATTCGCATGAGGGAGGATGAAACTATCGACATGTACTATGCTCGTTTCTGCGACCTAGTTAACCAAAGTGCGATGCTTGGTGAACCGGTTCCAGAGGCTAGACAAGTACAGAAATTAATGAGAACTCTGCCGGATAGGTTTGGGATCAAGATCACAGCACTTGAGAGTTTTCAGAGGATTCAGAAACTTGGCATTGATGATCTCCTCAGCGAACTCCGTACATTTGAAATCAATCATGGTTTTGATTCTATGAGGATAAGCAAAGGGAAGGCTTAGCATTAAAGGCCAAGGTTCGCACTTCAGTAGCTGAAGATGAAGAATCTGATGAGGAATCTTTTGATCCTGATGAAATCACCAAGGCTCTTACTGTACTCACCAAAAATGTCTCGAAGCTGAAGAAATTTCAGAAAAAGAGGTTTCAGGGTAATAGGTCATTTGATGGAGGTAGGAACCAAATTCAGCAATTCGGAGAAAAGCGTTCTGGCTTGCAGCTGAACAAGTTTCAGAATTCTAATCAAGGAGTAGAAAAGGACCAGTGCCGTGAATGCAAGGGTTTTGGGCATTTTCAAAAGGAATGTCCTAATTTCAAGAAGAAGAACAAGACATTCAAGGCTACGTGGTCTGATTCCAGTGACGACGAGGACAAAGAATCTGAAAAGACTGAGAATTCTATCTACTCAAATAACTCTGCTAAATATCTCCTTAATGAATATAACTGCTTTACTTCTTCTGTTCATCTGACTGATGTTGAATCTGATGCAGGTTCTTATGCGAAAAACTTGAGCGAAGTGGACTCTGATGAATATTCGGACTCAGCTGCCGAAAATCTTGTACTTCACAAGTACGCCATCGAAAAGTGCCTCAAGGCAAGGGACATCATTAATAAGTACCATGCTCAAAAACAGAAGATGAAGGTTATGGAACAACGATCTGGCGAACGTGAGAAAGAGATTGACTATCTTCGGAATGAGCTTCAAACGATGAGAGTGATGACAGTTGATTTGAACGAGAAGCTCATTAAATCGGATCTTCATATCGTAAAGCAGGATAAGGACCTAAACAGTTGTTTTTCAAAACTTGCTTTCGTTGAACATGGGGATAAGCTCAACAAGCAGGCAAGTGATGAGCAGAACTTTATTATTGAAAACCTACGTCACGAATTGTTTGCTGTGCAAAATGTTGTAGGTGAGAGAGAAACTGAGATAGCTGCACTCAAGGAGGAACTCGGACGAGTGATGGAGGAACACATGACACTCAGAAGTCATTGCTCTACCCTTGAAGAGAGGCTTGGTAAAAGTGAGGAAGTTGTCAAAATGATTAACAAACCCAGGACCTCATATGCAGAAGTTCAAAGACTAAGCCAGCAGATTGGTTCATCCAACCGGAGTAAGAATTTCCACAACCAAAAACTGAAAGGGAAGGTTGGAGAATCAGATACCTCACTCAGTAAAGCAGGTCTGACCTTTGTTAAAGAGGGGTACTCACTTGACTCCAAGAAAGGTAAGCCAAACTCCCCAAAAGCTCCACACAAAGATTCAGGTAAGAACTTTGTACCCGTGTGTCACTACTGCGGAATTCCAGAATATTTATGCACGCTGCTAGAGTTATGAGCTCCATGAACGACACAACTTTGGAACAAAAGCTTAGAATTTTCCGGGACATGGGTTTTTCAAATGAAGAGATATTAGCTGCGTTTAGACAAGCGCCTCTGGTGTTTGGGGTTTCTGAGGAGAAAATAAATGAGGTGAGGGAGGTTGTTCTTGCGACCGGCAAGTATGAGCTTTCGTGCATCCTTAAAAATCCAATAGCATTTATGCACAGCGTCGAGAATAGGTTTAAGCCTAGGGTTAAGGTTTTGGGGGTTCTAGAGAGAGAGAGAGAGAATTTGATCGAATGCTGGCCTAATTTTGCGACTCTGTGTAGACTGTCGGATAGGAAGTTCTATGAGAAGTTTGTTCGACCTTATTTGGACAAAGTTGGGAATGTTTATGAGGTTAGGAGTAGTGTTAGTGGAGACACGAGGTGAAGGAGAGCTACTTGTTGAAAGAAATTGGGTATAGCCCAATCGTTTGAAAACTAATAAAGCAGAAATTGGTGATCTCCTTGTTTAGGTATTTTTAACTTGTGTTATAATGTGCCTACTTAGATAGTTTCTTTTTGTCTTTTAAGTTGATAAGAAACTGGGGAAGTTTTGGCCTTCAAGAAATTTTGTTGGTATTGCAGTGGGTATGAGTTTCTGTATTGTTCTCTGGTGTTTATTTTTCTATCTTCTGCCCACAATTGCTTTGATTGTAGATTTATTTTCAAGCATATTGTTTTCTGACGAATGATTATTTCTTTGTAAATGTTATGTTCTGTGTAGTTGTAAAAATCACTTTTTACAGATTGAGTATACAACTTTGTGGTTGACATTTCAATTTGCAGTATCTTTGTAACCTGATGACTAAGCTGTGGGTTTGGTTATAATTGAGATATTTCTGACTGCTTTGTGGCCGAATGCCTTAGGTTTAGTTTCTGCAGTAACTTGTCAACGTATGCTGCATTTTTTCTTTTGCTTTATTCTTATTATTGTATGATTGATGAACTTGTAATTTCGTTCCATCCTGAAAGCCAGAAAGCTTCGAGTGATAATTTTCAAGCCGAGTCCCCAGCCAGATCGAATAAGAAGTTTGGTCAATGTTTGGCTGAGATTTAAATTCCAATAGTATTTCAAATAATGTTCAGTGCATAAAAAGGTTACATTTTTTTTGCATTACATATCTACAGGACAAGTACCTTTACTCTTGTGATATCTCTCAAACTGTACTAACATGATAAATGTATGAATCAATTGTCAAATTTATCTCATGTATATTTTATGTAACCCAATATGCAAACTATTCTAGCAATATGGTATCCGGTTTTTCTATGGAGCTACTCGATTGTTTTTCATATGGAGCTATTCGTCTACGTGGCTCTTATGTGGCACAAATATGTATATTAAAATACCATACATGTGTTATTTTTATTTTACATACATAAAGAAAATAAAAATAAAATTGAAAATTAAGGATGCATGTTCACACTCGAACTCCTAAAATCCCTAAATTGAACCGATAATATTAATGGGCCAAATTTGCTGCAATACGGTGTGACCTCCGACTCGTGGGGCAATTTTACTCTCAGATGTATGATGGATGAGAAGAAGATGAACATTGCCTTTAGTTTTCTATTTTTTTTCTTTATCTATGTAAAATAAAAATAACACATGTATTGTATTTTAATATACATGTTTTGTGCCACGTAAGATCCATGTAGGCGAATGACTCGGTAAGAAAAACAACCAAGTGGCTCCATAGAAAAACCTTATTCTCATATATGTTTTTGTGATCCATTCAGCATCATACCCTGCATATTTTTCTGAAGGCTGGTGCGGGTTATTAATTTTACAGATAAAATATTAATAGTAAGATGGGATTTTCACTTTTCATTTGAGAAATATAATTCTTGTGTTTGACATTTACAATTTTAGGCTTTAGCCTTCTGTTTTATATGATTGTTATAAAAGCATTGATATGTTAATAAATTACACATAACATAAAAATGTCTAAATTCAATGAAATGGAACAAAAAATAAAATCATGGAATAGAATAATGTCCGTAATACTGCTATGAAGTTGTATGAATTATGATCGCTTCAGTATAATATTTTATTGAAATGGCAAGTATACTTTAAGTGAAATCCGGAAAGGTTACCAAACTTTCCAATTCTAAATAAGCTGAATGGAATGAATTGCTTTGTTATTTGCAACTTTATGTGGGAAATTGCAGTATACCAATAAAAGAGTTATCTGGCAATGGGCTCCCCAAGGTATGATAATGGCTGATCATGAAACAAGCCTCGTGGGCACCAACTTTTCTCTCTCCCTTTTTAAAAATTTCACATTGTTTGCCCGAAAAGTAAGGTCTATCTACAATAGTATCATTAAACAAAGAGAACACACATTCATCACTTCCTCTGGGCCATGNAACCAAATTGGTATGTGACCAATTGAACCAGTTGAAAATGGTAAAAAAAGTTAAATATGGTCTAATTGATTCAATTTTTTTTTATAAATTTTATTTAATATTTGTAAATATATTTTAAATTAAGAAGTACATATTTAACTTGATTGGATATGCACAAATTATTACATCATCTAGTTTGTCCTATGCTATAATAAATTGTCTAAATATTAAACAAATAATTTTTAATATATATATACATACCTTATTATATGAAGTATTACCTACTATTTTAAAATATTAATTAATAAATACCGATTCAAACAAGTTCAATCAATGGGTGGACCAGTAAAGCATTATACTTGTTTTTCATTACCGGTTCAATGACGGTCATGTTCATGAAAACTTAATGCTATGGCCATATGCAATCACAGTTTGAACAGCCGACCAAACTCATCTTACCATGTAACTAATGAAATAATGGATAAACATAAGACGTTATTAGAAACTACAATTACGATTATAGACAAATAAAATAACCTAATACAACAACAAGATGAGCAATGTTTGCAACACTTAGTTACCAATGTACTTAAATACACTTAAAGTTTTTGGGATATGGGATCCTCAGGATGAGGCGAAAGTGAACAATACCAACATTGTGGGTTTTGTGAATAATACAGAAGATTTAAGGGACGTTTCACTTTGGTTTGGTTCTCGGGATACGAGAACTACTCAGTCAAGATCACTAACGGCTCAAGATTTCTTATATCTTTCGCGACGCGAATTTCGCGGCTGACCTTTTGGCATCTCAGGCGGCCTCGAACCCTTTTGGTATCCAACTTCTTTTAGCTCCACTGTCTGGTGTTGTCCCACTTGGCGTTAGTGTTAGAATATACACTTGTGAGTTATCTCACATCGTCTATACAAGGAAAATAGACTTAACTTATAAGTCTAGTGGGCTACTCCTCCTACCACCAATTGGTTTTAGGATGGGAAGTCACTTGTTTTTCATTTGGACTTCCCTGGTTTGGTGCGCTTCATCCGTGGGACTGTCCCGTCAACCCTCGTTTGTCATGGTGTCAGAGCCCGTTCACTCAGCCCAGTTGAGCTTGGGACTTCGTGGGACAGCGCAATGACGTACCCATCACCTAGCCCAGTTGGGCTTGGGCTTCCGAAAGACTCACAAGTGAGGGGATGTTAGAATATAAACTTGTGAGTTGTCCCACATTGTCTGTACAGAGAAAATAGACCAAACATATAAGCCTAGTGGACTACTCCTAACACCAATTGATTTTGGGATGGAACCTCACTTGGGTTCATTTAGGCTTCCCTGATTTGGTGCACTTTTCGTCCGTGGGACTGCACCCGTCAACCCCCGTTTGTCAGTTAGTCTATCTCTTGTACCAAAAAAAGTTGTTATAATATGTGATGCGGGATTAATGAGAATAATTAGATATATTGGGTAGGTATAATTGATCGCCACAAAACAACAAAATGAGGGGAAGTATGGGTGTTTGTATGTTGTTAAGGGATTAGATATTCGTGTGCCTGTATTTTCGCATCGTTTATGAGGCATTTAGTGCCGCATTTATATATGGGTAAAGCAAGAAACTAATGATGGACGTCGTACGTAACCTTAGAGGCACGACGAATGACCGTGTCGCCATGCAAAAATTTGGATTTTGATGACAACTCTTATTTCGGCTTTTGATGATGGGACTTTGGTTGGGCGGTCGCTTTTCTGCTTCATGTTCACATTCTACAGAGAGATCGACAAAAGTTGCTAGTAGGCAGATCGACATTCCAATTAACGAGCGATCGACACAGTGCTGGTCAAGGACCCTTTGGCCCTTCTTTTCACGTTGTAGGTCCGTGTGTGGGTCGGTTCATCTATGCGAATTATGTCAACCTAAGAATTTCAACGTACAACAACCACAACATACGATATGAGATTTAGAAAACAAAAATAGTTAAATATATATTTACTACATATTTATAATGAAATAAAATAGATAACACAAAACACGAGATTAAAATCCGATCGTGGCATGATAATATAATTTGTTACACCTTCTCCACGAATAGAATAGATTGTTAGGTGGATAGAGATACTATATGTGTGTGT
>BKCP01005849.1:1629512-1639633 GCA_008636005.1 Striga asiatica | reverse complement strand
CNNNATCCAAAAGAAATTCATATAATTGATTCGATCCAAGGTTCAAAAGATGGCATCAAAAAAAAGAATATTATAGCTTATAGTGTGGTTATAAATCAAAGAAATGTCTAAGGCTCAAAGGGGCTTACTAGTGATTTATGAAAAAGGGTGGGCTTCAAAAGAGAGGCTATAAAGAGAAATGGCAAGTCCTAAGTACCCTTATTAAGATTTTATGCATTCAATTTCATCAAAGGTGTACACATAGACATGCATAGCAAGGCAAGTTCTAGAAAAACCAACTAGTCGAGACATCACACATTCAAGAAAATGGAGCAAGATATTTAATATATGCTCATAGGCTCAAATCTCACTAATAAGAGGGTAATAAGTGTTAATCTCATGCATTCGTCCATCAAGTGATCATCAAGAAAAATTATTCACCGTGCAGTAACAAGGACTTCAAAATTATTTTTGCACACATAAGAAATCACGTTTGACGAACTGGCACCAGTAGAATCAAGAATAACCACAAGAGAAATAACAAATATGACTCAATACTATTCACCCACTCATGCAGTGACTGCTCTACTTCTATTAGAACCAAATTAAACATTTTAAATAAAACCTAAATGCAACCTACATGGATACTAATGCAACTATACTATATAATCGGTACCAAGCATAACACACATACATCCCCAAGCTTAAGTCCTTCAAATATATCATAATGAATGCAAAAGCATGAAGAGTAGGTATATATATGCTAGGTAGAGAGACTCACAAATTTATTCGCCAAGGAGGTTTTGGGATGGGTCTCAAAAATGCTATGACTGCTCTTATTTGTCCAAGAAACCCATAAAGTCCATATACTTCATTCTTCCTAGCAACACCAGACTGCATTTTTAGAGGCCTACCGTTGAACCTTAACTTCCCACGTTCTCCATAAAAGATGCATCTGATGTGGTCGAGCATGGGCCTTAATTCTCCCAAACATGCCATGAGTCCACCTTCTTTTGTAGGCCAGAAAACATCCTCGTATCTTCGAAATGTTCCATATATGTATCTGGTGTACCCATCATTCACATAGGGAAAAGAAGCCAAGAGATAAGAAGGTACCAGCTTATACTCGGGATAACATGAGACACCTTTTTCCTTCGCGTTCTTGTCAGCCTCAAATTCTGCAGTCATATCAGCAACATCACAATGAACATGGTCAATGACATGGCCATGTTGAAGTTCAGGCTTCACTTCTTTTTCTGTAGCAGGCATGAAATTGTCCTTTGCCTTAGCCTCTGACTCTACGCCCAGTTCTGCATCTCCGAGAACATGGTCAACAATATGGCCATGCTGGCCATCAGAGTGTTCTTTTTCTTCTGCTACTTGAAATAAACTCATACCAACAGTCTCATAGAGAACATGGTCAGTGACATGACCATGTTGGTTGTCAGGACCTAGTTCAACTGCTGCTTCATCTGCTGCTTCTCGTTGCTGCTCACGTGATTTTCTTCTATATGTCACCTGGTCTTCATCATTTTTCAAGAACATGGTACTCACATTTAGATGCTCTACATCAGGTTGGGATGGAGATATTATAGCGGACTGAGCCTCCAAACGATTCATGGTGGTCACTAATTGGCTTATTTGAATTTCAAGGGCCTGGATGCTCGCCCAAGTTTCTTTTTCAAATTGCAGCGTGTCAGTAGCCAATTGCTTCACTATATCATCCAGCGACATGCTTGAATCATTGCTGGAAAGTTGCTCGGTCTGTACTTGATTGTGGAAAACGTGCAACGGTTGTTGTTGAAAACCCCCGCTATAGTATGGATATGCTCCAAATCTTTCATCTAATTTCGGACAAGTGTCTGTATCATGAGCCCTGGTTTGACAAATTTTGCAAGGTTTTACATATCCAATGTTGCCAAGAGCCAATTGATAAACATATGCAGAGAGTTCATCCAAAGTTCTGTTCATAGTGACTCCACCGTATTTCCCCCGGGACCAAATCGAATCACCTAACATTCTTGGAACCTGCTCGTTTCCACAAGTTGGTATTGCAGCAACAATTCCTGAAAAATGAAAAGAGAAAAACAAATAAAAGAGAAACAAGAAATAATAATAATAATAAAAATACACAATCACAAAGTCAAAGATTCAATTTAAATTCTCCCCGGCAACGGCGCCAAAATTTGGTCGTGCTGTCGTAGGCATCCAAATTAACCTTGCTTAAAAATATGTAGTAGCGTGAGCAAGGATCGTATCCACGGGGAGAAGTAACCTAAATCTATTAACTATGTGATCAAAGAAGGGGTTTTTGAATTAACGATCTAATTAAACTAGAAATTACCTATCAAACTAAAAAATAAATAAAACAAAATAAATATAATATGAATATGCTTTGGTTGAATTGATTTCCACCCTAGACTGTTTCACTGATCATTGATGCAAAAATATAAACTCACAATCCACGCAACTGCCGTTGAATACAAATTCTATCTTCTAATTTAATCACGCAAAATAAATCCTTCTACGAGACTCTTATGACTAGTTAATTCCCAACATCGTGAAGAATTATTCTAGCAATAGCATTAAATACAAGAGACCGACAGTCCAAGCAATAAATAACTAATCCGTTAAATATTAACTTGTTCAATTATTTCGCCTAAGAACGACAACGCCTAAATCATCTTATACTTGTGTTGTAATATTGCTGTAATCCTGTCATGCAGATCTTGTGCTTTTTAGATAGTGGATTCAAACCTAGCTATACGCATGGCGTGGTTCTACTTATTATGGTATACAATTTGTTTTCTGTTGTTCGTTTTTACCCTTTGTTTCCACGTCAGCGGTTTGCAATCGCATAATAAGTCCAAGTAACTCAAAACTATGTAAGTGTGCTTGTGTATACAAATAGGAGGAAATTAACCAGCGTAATTCTCAAGCGATACAAAAGATGATGGATTGGATCGGCATCTTTTTTGTCAGTAGATATAATTTCATTCGTACAGTCAGAAATAAATACTTCGCTAGTAAAGAATATATACTCACTTTGATCATGAACAAAAGATGGTGACAGGGATTTTATTAAGCCTAAGTGTGATACTCTATCGTCAAGGTTACTCATTCATATTTTTTAGAATTTTTTTGTACTTATGGTTGAAATGAATTGGAATATTATTTCCATTCCCTTTATCCTCAATCCAATTTGGTGTATGATTTGACATCTTTCAGTCTGGAAGTCTGTGTTTATCTATGTTATACTCAACTTCTTGTTTATTTCTTTTTCCCTCACAAAATAAAAAAAACAAATATTATACATAAATGTTTATACTGTATAGGGATTGGATCAGATGTTTCCCTATTCTTAAAATAAGAATGTGAGACTCAACCCTAGCTATTAAATAAGAAATAAGGTGTCTGATCAAGATTTAATCTATTTATTTTTTCGTTAAATATTGATTTGACCGTTAACCTCCGACTTTGACCGTTGACCATAGTTTGTGCTCCTGTTGTCTTTAAAGTCTGCATTCCGCCCCTGAACGGAAACTATGCTATTGGAATACTCGTTAGAATTTCCATTGGAATATATTACTATAGAATTTTCCGTTCGAATATATAACAAATTTTTTTTGCAGTGAAAGATATACATATGTGTGGTTACAATTTATTGAAAAGTTTTGATTTAACTAGTATTAATTTATAAATTGAAATTGAATCTTCATTATTTTGATTGTTAGATGTATAACAATGTTGGATTGCCACCTGCATATCTGATTGGGTATTTTAGTTCCTTGGTATCAAATTAGCTAATAATAGTTCAAATTAATTTGAGACTGTGGTATTCTTGTAGCATCTCAAATGCTTGAGTCTATTGGAGAAAAAAAATTTAGTGTCACATACGATTTTGGGCGTCTTGGATAAAAAGTGGTCTCCAATGCAAACAAAAGTGATGTGATATGCGAAAAGAGGATTAAATGACCCATTACATGAGTCTAGATTAAATATTTTCATAAAAGTCAGTACTATTTTAATAAACACTCATGATTTTTTATTTGTATATCATTTTAAACTCGACAAACCACTCATAATAATTTTGTTTCACTTCACTGTAGTCTGTCAAGTTAAAAAAATTGCATTGGAGTATATATGGTATATTTTTTCTATAATTTCTCCACACCATTTAAGACCCAAGTCTACTATATTGACAACTACACAAAATTAGACCCAAAACATAGCGGATGCTCTTATGTTTCAAGTAGTAACTCCACACACACACACACACACACACACACACACACACACATATATATATATATATATATATCATAAATTGTCATATTATATTAACTAGATTGCAAATTTATACCAATGTCATACTTTTATTTTTATTATTTTTTAATGTATGCCACTTATGTATAAAAGTATAAACATTTTGTTGAATAAGTATAGTTGCCCAATCCTTAGTCCTGCCTAACAACAGTCTTACTCTGTGTGTGTATGGCGGATCTAATGGGACCCTTCTTTTAATTGAGGATTTAAAAATCAATCCTAGGTAGCCATTGATTTGTGTAAAATCAATGGCTTATATTAATCATTTGAGATTAAAGTATTTCCATGTCAAAAGTGAATTGCGTTGGTCAACGGTCGACACCGTCTGCGGCGCCACTGTCATTTTTATATTGAATATTTAGTTCAAAACAATGCCCATTTAATTTATACATAATGCATACTTAGTTAATATGAATTGCATATGGTCATTGTTAACTTTATCTTTAAATAATTTGAAACACTTGCCGACCTACTTCATGTTGACGCATCCGGTGACAGGGAGACTGAGCCTAAGGACAATTTTAGGGTCGTCGACAGCGGCCACAATAAAGATGAATATTTTAGCTGCTTTGCTTACATATATTTTCAAGATGTGTGCATTTCTTCGATGATAAATAAGCATTTTCTGATAACTTAATATGCAGTTTAAAATCGTAGACATTTTTCTTCAAATATTTATCTTCTTATTCTCACCATCATAGCCATGAAGTATGCACTTTGTCTTTGAAAAATAAGAATTTCTGATAATTAAGTATGAACTTCAAAATATTTAAGCATGTCTTTAAGAAATTAAAATATACAGTTGGCATCAACTAAGTATGCATTATTATTGAATTAAATGTGCAGTTTTGAATTTGAAAAGGCTATTGGTCGCAGGTCAATTATCAACGCTGCAGTCAACTGTCAAGGTCACAGTCGCAGCCCACGGGTCAACGTCACCGAAGGACCAATTATTAAAATAGTTAAATAAATCTCAAACATTATATACTTGCCACATATCTTGTCCCTATTTCATGGGTATATAGAGACTCACATTTCCATTTTAGTACAACACTTGTGTTATACTTACTTTAAAAAAAAAAAAATTGTTTAAATTTCAAATAATTTTTAAGAATTTTTTTATTATTTATTATATTTAAAATTACACCATTCATTTGTACGGTTTACCCATTTTATATTACAATAATTTTTAATTCATATCGTATGATGACTTATGAATACATTTATGTATTTTGATAAATAATTTTATTATTTTCATTAGTATTCATTCGTTATTTTACATAAAATATTACAATTGAACTTAAGTTTTATTTTATACACGTGATGATGTTTAATAAATATCGTCGATTTATTATTTTATATTTTTTAGTTTGTATCATATTTTTGTAATGGTAACCAATTTTTTTTTATTTGTTTTATTTTTAAATTATCAATTACAGACTGATATGATGGAGAGTCTAAAAATAGCTAATAAAGTGAGTTAAACGTATTATAATTGATGACCACTGCCATACTTGTACAAACTACGACAGAATTCGGAAAAATGGTCGATTTCACTTTTTTAAGAAATCGCCTGCATGACTGAATCTAATAAATGTTTTAACTTAAACATTACAGAAAATTTCTTTTAGAACAAAAGTTATAATTTCATAAACTCTGCTTAATTCACATGTATTAAATTTTAATTAAGTAAATATATAAAGTGAAATAACCCGAATAGTAACCATTCTTGAGATTCGGACTTCCACAATTTGGGCAAAACCCCCATCTTGCTGCCCCTTAATCGTGAAGAACAATGATTGAGATTTCTACACTTTTAATAATTGCCCCATGTTATGGTATTGGCAATCCCTATATACATCCGAGTGTAGGGTAGAGATGTTAATGGGCTAGCCCTAGCGGGCTTCGGGTTAAACGGTCCGGACCTAAAAAACTCGGATTTAAACGGGCTACCAAAAAAAGACTTAACCCTAATTCTAGCGGGTTTCGGACTAAACGGGCTATGAGGGCTATGGCTATAATAATAATAATAATAATAATAATAATAATAATAATATATAAAAAAAAAAAAATAAAAAATAAAAAAAGTAAAAAATATAAAAAAAATAACAACGGCTAGTTAAAAATTGTTTTCAACGGCTATTTAGTATTTACCGTCTATCACTATGTTTCATGTATTTCTTATTAGTCGTTCTGATTGGCTTAGATATTTTGGTATGAAGCTCAATAACAATATTGTTAATAATTATCTTTCAAAATCATAATAATTCATTACAAATCGTACTTACATGTGAAGTGGAATATCAAAATTGTAATATACAAGGAATCTAAGAGCATATTACTTACTTGATGCAAACATTTACACCGCCCAACCCTAGTTAAACGGACCAATCCTAGCGGGTTCCGGGCTAGCCCTAGTGGGCTTCAGGCTAAACGGTCTGGGCCTAAAAAGTCATGATTTAAACGGGCTACTAATAAAAGGACCTAACCCTCTATTTTTTCGGACTAAACAGACCGGCCCATCGAACCAAGGACCATTTAACATCTCTATTGGGATTGATTGCTAATCTGTGGCCTCGTTTACATTGATGAGTTGTCTAAGATAAATGAGATAATCCTGTGATATTTCATGTTTCGTTTGCGTATTTTAGGTCCAAAGTTATTTGTGGCCCAGTTAGATATTGGGCTTAATTAGGAGTTTGGGGCATAAAGATAAAATTACCCAACATATCAACTATTATTCTTTATATTATATATATACACTGAATATATATTTATCATTATGTGCGAATCAACTAAATTTACCATAATTATTTGCACATATACACTTTTTTACTTTTAAATAATAATTATGAATTAACGATGACTGTAAATAATATTAATTAATAATTATAAATTAAATATGAGGGTAAACAATATTAACTAATAATTGTAATTAAGATGTGGAGATATTAACTAATAAGTGTAATTAAGATGTGGAGTTAATATGTGATATAATTTATCGTATATCAGTTGTAAACAATATAAATTTATCTTGTATAAAATAACATAAAAAATGTATGTTAAAATATTAAAAACACCTAAAATATTATATAACATATGTAAAGTATCTAAAATTTTATATATCATTATTGAAGATGTGAAGTCACCTAAAATCTTTCTAAACTATTTTATAAATAATACATGTCTAAAATTATGTTATTCAATTTCCAGAACATGATGATAAGTACAAGTTTGAATTTTAGAATCCACGTGAGTATTATTTTTTAGATCCGTGTACTCTACAAATTATTCATTATGTTAATTTCCTGTGAACTTCATATTGATTTATTGATTTTATTTTATTTCTATACAAAGTTGATCGTCTCATTTTGTTTTACCATATTTTCATGGAGATTTGACAAAGTCGATTGCATTTATAAAATGATTTGGATATCAACATACAATTTATAATGGAGTTTTCAAAATTGTGTAATATTAACAAATGATATATTATCATTAAATATATTTTTTTTAAATGCACAATTATTGAGACTGATAATTTGATAATTATTTTACCTTTTGAAACTGAGTATAGAAAAAACAATAGATTGGTAAACAAATAAGTGATAAACATTACCAAGTTTTTTTTATCACACGTTCCAAATAAAAAAATTGTGATGATTAGTGGAAAATGATATTTAACAAATAGCATTCAATATTTTTTTTTGAAAGGCATAAATATAAAGACCGATATTCTAAAATTTTTATTACCTTTTCAATTGAGATTTTATAAATATAGAGACTGAGATATTAATGTTCTTCGTTGTTAATATGAGAAAATAAAATAAAAATGAAAAATACACACTTAATAGATCTTAGCTAGAAATTTTAAATATAAAATGAATTAAAGCCAAAGATTTAATGCAACATTAAATGTTGTATGAATTTCCAAAGATAAAAATAAAAAAAAATAAAACTTACTATTTATAGGTTGCATTAAATTCTCTTCTATTTTTTTGCTACTATTTTTGTTAAATGGTAATTCTTATTATATATGTATAGATTTTAAACATGGTAAAGAGCATATTTTATGGTACTATTTATCAATTTGTTTCCAAACCATTTTATACCTTATCTCATTCACTATCTCTCCAAATTTTTTTATTCCTTCTTCATCGTTGGATTTGTAAGAAAAAAATAGAGTTTATAGTTTCAAAGTAGAAGAAGAAAGAGAATAGAGTTTATAGCTTCTTCATATTTTTTTATTCCATCTTTTATTTGCAGTATTACGAGAAATAGTTGATAAATAATTTATAGTAACCCCTTTCTCTCTCCTAAAGTCAAATGTTCTCATATTTTTTGTAATCCCTTCCTCTCTCCTAGCCATTATCCTTCCGAGAAGAAAGCTTCATCTTCCGAGAAGAAAAATTCTCTCTTCATCTCCGGCGAGCCACCCGCCGCAAGAGCATCCAATCTCGGCGAGTTCGAACTCATGTCGCTCGGCAATTGTACGCCTGACCCTCCCCGACGAGCCTCATCCTCCGCTGAGCATGACACCAGCCTTGTCCGGCTTCTCGCAACACAACCCAGTGACCCACGATTTCCGACCAACATCTGACGCCTGGATCTGTTGTTATTTTCAGTATATGTTCTGTTTATGTTCGGTGTATGAATCAGTCTGCTCGTATATATATTACGTATATATTGCCTATATGTTCGGAAAAACTCCGATGAATTAGTCTTCTAGTATATATTACGTATATGTTCGAGTACTTGTGGCAGGCAGAAACTTCATGTTGTGAATCGTAAACATACTGTATATCTCAATGTCGGGGTTTTTTACTGTATTTTGAAAGAGAGATAATACGTTTGAATTTCAAATCAAACTAGTTTCCATTCTGATAAGAACAATCGCCTAATAAATAGTATATATCCACNTCCTCCACGAATAAAAGCAATTCAATTTGGTATGGGTGCTATTAAAATCAGATATCTCATACATATGCAATTTTTTAATCTTCTTGTGGTAAGTAAAAAAATTGGCCAGAGAAAATTACCTTACATATCAACCATTATTCTTTATATTATATATATACATCGAATATATATTTATTTGCGAATTAACTAAAATTACCATAATTATTTTCACATATACAAGTTTTTACTTTTGTTAAATTTATATTTTAAACATGATAAAGAGCATATTTTATGGTACTATTTATCAATTTGTTTCCAAAACCATTTTATACCTTATCTCATTCACTATCTCTCCATATTTTTTTATTCCTCTTCATATCGTTGGGTTTGTAAGAAAAAAATAGAGTTTATAGCTTTAAAGTAGAAGAAGAAAGAGAATAGAGTCCGATGGCATGAAATTTTCATTGTCCTTGTGGTAGACAGCAGATTGATGGAGGTGGCGCGTTGATCACCTAGCGAACCAGCTCTCTACCAAGCGAGTGCTGAATTTTTAATGTGCGTGTTTTTTGTGTGTGATTGAACTCTTCGTATTTTGAGGACCTATACTTCATTTATTTCTTTTTCAGGAATTGCTCTCTTTTCTTTTTTTTTCTCCCTAGACCAAGCTTGTGGAGTTTTTGTGGAGGTTCAAGCTCGTACTTTTCTGGCGACTTTCCGGCTATGTTTTGTTTTTGTGGAGGTTCAAGCTCGTATTTTTTCGGCTATGTTTTTTCTTATTAAAGTTCCGATCTTTTCACGCTCGAAAATCCATAGAAAATTAAGTACATAGTGTTAGGACTTATTATCTCGCTCTATAATTCTCCGGAAAAAGTACGATCAAAAGATCGCCATAGGTTGTCTTAACTCCCAATACCAAA
>BKCP01005849.1:1616944-1629507 GCA_008636005.1 Striga asiatica | reverse complement strand
ATAATAATCCTCACGCTACAAAGAAATGCACTTGCCCTTGGAAGCCAATCATAGATTTAGCCCTGTTTATTTCATACAATATATATGATTCTTGACTTCAATTATTTGATCTCCCTTAATCCTTACAATTGATTAAGTGCAGTACGATTTTATACAGCTCTCTAAGCCATCAAACCTGTCTTTGATTTCCTCACCTTGTGAACCATTTCTGTATATTTTAAATGTTGGAACGTCTCTCACTTGACTATGCTGGAATTGTCTTCTAAATTTACCTGCAACGCTCAATCATGTAAACATACAAGCTAACACATTATATTACTCAATGAATTATTATTGCAATAGGCTACTTTTAAGATTCTTATAATATATGCACAATCATAGAAGAAAATGGCAATTGAAAAATTACCAACTAAACAAAAAAATTACATATGTTTGTTCTAATGTATATATATTCAATGACTTCAAAAAAAGAAAAATTGATTACCTGGATTGATTGTGAATTACATAAAGTTTGTCTCTATATTACAGCCATTTTGCATTTTGCTGAGCTCTATCTTAGCTTCTATTAGGGAAGCTCTTACATTTTGGTCTTCCCAATTTTCTCGAATTAGTATCTCATAGTCTTCAATTGCAGCCTCCCATTTTTCCAACTACACAGATGAAACTAGAAATCAAATGACAATTGATAAAAACAGAGACAATTTGAAAAAAAAAAATAAAAAAAAAATAACCTGAGCATGGCAGTTGGCCCTGCGTAATCTGGCCTTGGAGTAAGAAGGCCGAACGGCAATAGCTTGCGTACAATCCTCAATTGACTTTTCATATTGTTTTAGTTTAAACCGGCATGCAGCTCGATTGCACAGTAGAACAGAGTTGTAACAGTCTATCTCAAGTCCTTTACTATATTCAATTAAAGCCTCCATAAACTTGGACTCTTTGAACAGCCGGTTGCCATTCAGTCGAGATAATGCCACAAATTTGACTTTTTCTGAAGTCAACCTCACGCTCTCCGCTGAATCGAGCCGTAATGCCTGTTCAATATCTTTCACTGCATCCTCAAATCTAATTAAATACGAAATTAGTTCAAGTGATGAACAAAAGCGACATTATCTTAAATGAAAATATATAATTAAAATTGGCATTTTTTATTTTTTTTTTCATACAGACCTGCCGTTGGCCGTGTAAACCAGCGCGCGAACTCGTAATATGCCAGCTGTCGCAGCCGAGCCTAAGAATTCGGTATAGAGTTTTACGCTAAAATGTGGTGCATTTTGCGTGGCAGAAAATGCTTCTTCGTGTCTGTGGAGTTCCATTAGAGCTTCTGCTTTCATCGCGTAAATCTAAAGATAAAACACATTTTTCTTTTAAAAAAAATAAATTTAAAAGAAGACGAATTCTTTCGAAATTGCGACTTTTGGTTTAGTTCTAACCTGTGGAGCTGAGTCAGCTCCAAGACACAACGCAAGTTGACTCTCCCCAAGCACTGCTTTCCAATGTCCATTATTCTTACTTTCAATACACCTCACTATACAACTCCTAAGATTTACAGCTCGAGCAATATCTTCCGGATTTGCCCTTGGTCCCGAGCACTTATAATGGCTAATCGCTTCCTCAGCTACTCCCAATCTAACATAACATAATACAAAAATAAAAAAATTTAGAACTCTCAATGACTAGAATTTTTATTTTAAAATTTTCACCTCACCGTAAATAAAGTTTTGCCAGCCGATAGTGCACGTTATGATACGTAGAATCTATTCTAACCGCCTCTAAGCCCTGAAAAAGGGCCTCCACAAAACGGGCCAATCCAATTAAAGCAGCACTCTTATTCCCATAATAGCAAGCCCTGTTTGGATCAATGGAAATTGCTCGGTCATAAAATGCAAGTGCCTCTTCATACTTTCCTTGCTTGTATTTGACATTCCCCAACGACTTCAGAGAATCGGCCCGAAACCGGTCTTTCGGGCCGAGCAATATGTGAGTATGGCCCGGTGTCTTAGTAACAACATTTTGGTTCATTTTACCGAATTGCCCCTGCCGCCGCTTGATCACATTGCCTAATTGGCCCGAAAGCACGATATTTTCCGGTTTCTTGTAGTTTGAAGGCAGCCTTGGGATTTCTTGGGGTTTATTAGGTGTTTTTGAGGTAGTAATTATGAGTTGCTTCTTCTTGTTTGGGCTGTCCTGAAGATGGACACCATTTTTTGGTTTGAGTTGGAAGAATGAGGCTATGAAGCAACAGCCCATGTCACTATTGAGTGTATACTTTGCAGGTTCAGCCATTGATGACTCTAATATACACCTAAATATAAATATAATTTAGGTGGAGATGTTTTTCAACTGTTTCAATGGGTTGTTTTTTCAATGAAATTGATATAGCATTTGAAGTAGAAACTCTAAGGGATGGTGATGTTTTATTTATTTTTTAATATGAAAAATAATAATAAAACTGATAAAGGCAAAACCAAGATGAGAATCAAGAAGTATATGGCTTGAAAGGCGAGGACTGAGGATTCAATGTGATTGGTCCACTTCATGTAAGTTGAATTTATTTGACTTTGGGGCCTAATAGAGTGGATGTCAAGAAACCAATAGTATCACTTTTGTATCTACAGGACACTTGTAAACAAATTCAGAGATGCAATTTTCGTACATTATTAGTTTTGGTTGTTTTCTATCCTTTTTCATTAATTTTTTTTTGGGGTACAATTTGGTAAAGGAATTTTAATTTTTTATTTTTTTTTTTATCAGTTTCGTCCTATAACCTTTTAAGATTTTAATTGACAATATTTTTTTATTCTTGTGTTATATTTTTTTTCAATCTTCATTTTTGGTACATATTGAATCAAACTTAACCAGAATATTTTAAAATTAAATTCCTTCAATTTTGTTATTATTCTTTTTAACAATTAATCACATACCCTATGAACAGTCAGTAAGGTTTTCAAACAGAGCCACTTACGGAGTATTTATAAAATGTATAATATGAACAGCTTTTATATATTTTTATTATCTTAACATTGTCTAAAAACGTGTAATTGCTTTTGCATATTTATTTTTGTGTAGAGAAAAATCCTTGGTAGTTGACAGTCATGCCACTGCCAATTATTGAATAGTTTATTAAGCATTAGTATTACATCTATTTAATTTAAAAGTTAAAACATTGGACACATTGTGCTACATTCTGTAGAGACACTTTCCAGCCTTCTCAGTCGGTTACTTTATTATTTTGTTTTTATTTCGGTCGTCGTTTATTATGTACGTATTAATCAATTCAGATGTCACCTTGATTGTTACTCAACCTACATTTAAAAGTCCACATTTGAACCAAATTTGTGTTAATAGGACAATTATTGACATTGAGTGGACCAAATATATTTGGTGTGAATAGGACATACGAGTCTAAAATTTCAGCCATATCGTTCGTACTTGCCAGATTCAAAAGGTAGTTTTGTCACTTTCTGAATTGCAAAAAGAAAAAACAAATTCTTTAGAAGAATATGTGCAGAAAAATGAGTAGTCGGTGCCGTTCGGCTACAGTTTGCAAATAAGACGGCAACAGGCCACATAACAGGCGTTTGACTTGGTCAAATTGGCAGTCCAAGAATTCGAAATTTCTCTTTCAAAAGACCAATGATATATGCTGCGTTGAAAGTTTTTGCAATTGGCTACGTAAAATGCCTAATTAGTCATTATCCAAAAGCTGTAATAATCATGTTGCATACATGATTATGAGCAGAAAGATGAGCATCTCCAATATAACTTTTTACATTATAAAAAATTATTTATATCATCAACATATTGTCATGAACTTTTTCATGATGAGGTGTATGACATCTATTACTATATAATATGGAGAAGGAAAAATGTTTGAATAAATGTTTGAATAAATATTTCATTTCCCGCTTAAACATCATTTTTTCCCTCTCAAATTTTTCGAAAATTACCTGTTTTGGAAACTCTTTTTGAATTTTTTTCATTTATCCCGCCTAACTTAATTTGATTTTGAATGTGATTTATGGAAATCGGATTGTTTTATTTTAGGATAAGATTTGGTTTTTTTTTGTTAAATTTGTTATAATTCCTTTTCTTTAGGATGAGATGAGATTTGTTACCATTTTTTTAAAATCCGATTTGGTACATTTTTAATTCACTCGCTTTTCCTTTTTTTTTCACGTTTTATTTCACTCGATTTTCCTTTTTTTTTGATGGGTTGAGATTTGGTAAATTTTGTATTTTTAATTTTTTTAATTTTAATTCACGTTTTTAATTTTAATTTCACGTTTTGAATTTTTTCCTTTTAATTTTTTTTAATCCGATTATTTTTTTCAAACATTCGGTAAAGTTTTTTTTATTTTTTTTTCATAATCCCGCCTACATTTCAATTGTAATTTATTTGGACGTATATCATAATCCTTCTTTTTTTGAATCGATTTGGTAGGAAGCGGATATTTCCTTTTTTTTTGGAAGGGAGTTGATATAAATCGAATAACATCAATTTAAGTTAATTAATTATGAAATTTCATTTCCTTTTTTTTTTCAAATCTGATTTATATTATATAGATAGATTTCACTTCCTTTTTTTGTAAGCGATTACCTTTTTTTTTGGTAAGCGATTGTTTCAATGAAACGTGCACTAAGATCGGGTTGACCGAATTAAACAATTTTGAATAATATTAAATTAATCGATTACTATTAAATTAATTTTATTTGATTTTCACGTCTAAAATTTTCCAAAATACTATTTTTATTCTTGTGGAAAATGGCGGTTGGATGAAAAAGTCAAATTCAAAATAAAAAAAATTGTTATTTTGAAAAAGATATTTTGTAAACCCTAATTCCTAAAAATATGGTCAATGATAACTTTAAATACAACGGGTAAATATGGTCAATGATATCATAAATTATATTTTATATTCGATAAGTTCAACTTAATTGATGATTTTGTTTGTTAATATTTGCTTAACTACAAAATATTTTAAAGTTTATAAAGAATCTCATTTTATGTAGGTTCTTGGTACTTTTTTATTTGTACATATTCATTTTTCATCCCATATCCAAATACAAATTTAAATGCGGATCTTACATGTTTATTAGAAATATATGTATATTTTTTCAAATAGTATGACGATCATATAATTAATTTTATCATATATCATATGTTGGATGTTATTAGTTTGGTTGGGACACTCATTATATTCAAATAAATAATATATAATTTTTCATATTTAGTATTTCTTTTTTTATAATAATAAGATGTTAAACATAAATAACTATGTATAATATAAAGTCTTAGAAAAGGTTTTAAGTAAAAACCTCTCCGTGCAGCGCACGGGATACACACTAGTTTAATGTTGACAATGTTTAGCTCACTTTCTAATATCTTACACCATGTTAAACATGATAACTCATCAATTCACTTTATTTTTTGTTTAGGTTTTTATTGATGAATATTTTAATTGGTTCACCTATACAAATAGTTCTTTATCAAATTCATGCATCGAACAGAGCCTGTCTTGGCCTTTTTTCGGCCCTGGGCCAAACGTAAAAATAATTTTCCTTCCTTTTTTGGTCAACTAGTGTGTACCCCGTGCGATGCACGGAACAATATTAAATTAACAATATTATAAATAGACCTCGAGTTTGAGTCACTCAATAACGGAAGTGGAAACTACTATTGATCCTATTTAAAAAAAGGAAGAAAAAAAATAATTATACATTAAAGAGGAAGATAAACAATACTTAATAATTATAAATTAAAGATTCAGGGTCAAACAATGTAAAACTATTTTGTATAAGAGAATATAAAATTTACATTATTTTGTATAAGAGAATATAAAATTTGTATGTTTAATATTAAAAACACCTATAATATTATATTAGTATATGTAAAAGTATTCAAAATTTTATATATTATTTTTGAAAGATGTGATGTCACCTACAACTTTTCTAAACAATTTTAGAAGGAAAACATATCTAAAATCATTTGAATTTAACATTGTGTAAAAAAAAGATTTTTCTAGACTATTTTGTAAAGAAAACATGTCTACAAATATTTAAATTTAACATCAATTATGTGTATATATATATATATATATATATATATGTATATATAGACGAATATATAAAAAAAAATGTCTAAACAATTTGTTTATCGAAGACGTATTGTTAGCTTATAATATTTGTAAAAATATTAGTAATTAGACCCATGAAAATTAGCTTTTAAAGTAGATAATGGATTTCTAGTAGTAACTATTAATTGGTTTTTATATTATTTTATTTTTTAAAATCTTTATATATAAGAGATAAGATTTCTTAAACTTTTGTAACAGATAAGAGATAAACTTGTGTAGAATTATGTTATGAGATTTTATAAGCTACCAATTGTTTTTAAAACTTACCGAGTTTCTTGTTCAGATTGTGTGAAATTAAAAAATGGACAACCGATTTATGTGAAAGTATAGATAACACACGCCTCATTATACGGAATTTGAAAATACCGCGATTTTGAGAAGAAAGTTAAAAAAAAAAGCCTAATGCATTTAATGTTGCACGCGTGAATTCAGGAAACAAAGTAATAATTTGCTAGTAATAGAAAGTAATTAATGCTAACGAAGTTTGACTGAAAAATTGACTTTCCATTTTTTTAAAAAAAGGTTATTCATTTTATATAAGTATAGATATGATGAAATTTATGAGGTTTCAACAATTACTTTGTTTATTTATTGCAAAATTAATCAATAAATTGATGGATCAAGCCACGCAATGAGTAACTTTGGATGAATTAATAAAAAAAAAAAATGTCCCTCATTTTGTTTATTTCAATGCAATAAGTTAATAAGCTAACTAAATAAGTTGTAAGTAAATTTAAATGAGCAAAAATTATAAGTACGAACACCATTATTTACACAAAATTATATAATTATGTATAAGTTGAATATTACATTTATATGAATCCTTAAAATTTTATGGAAAAGTTTAACTCTCCTTTATTTTAATGTAATTTTATTCAATAATTCAGTATTATTTTACACTTTATTACTTAATTGAATGAATTTTATTCAATGAGCTATAAATTGATTAGGATGAAAGTGATTATATATTATAATACATAAACTATAATGAATTAAAGATACACAAAAAAAAATAAAAAAAAAAATCAAATAGGAATAGAAATAAAGATGGAGTTGGTAGGTTCTTATTTAGAATCTTAGAAAGTTATGTGAACTTTAATTGTTGTGCATTTTAATTATTTTACAATTATTGTTTGTGAAAAAGAGTAAAAGTCTATATATTGAATAAGATATATATATATGATATGACTAGGTATTAAATAAACAAATACAACAGGGCTACAATCCATAAACGCACAAACAATCCAAATGTATATCTATATTCTATCCCATCCACCACACATTTGATTTAATATAGAACAAGAGATGAGGCTTCTTACGACTGCACAGGTTTCATGGCTGATACCATCACAAAGAGTCTATTTCTGATGCAAGTGAAGTTTACAAGTCCGGTAGACGTACACAGATCCTCGAGTTCAGCCTCGCTTAAAAATACACGACTGCCTGACAGTTGTGCAACAATCTGCACCCAAAATAACTAAATTAATCAAACCATTACATATGATAGGACCATACCATCAATCAAGACAACATTTTTTTTCGACCTAAATTAAGAATGATCCAATATTTTTGATGTTATATCGTATAATAATAACATTAATTAATATACGAATGGGTCATGGGATTTTTCCAACATGGTGGCATCTCTAGGCCAGGATAATTCTCTTCTAGAGGAAAAAGAAAAACAAAAGAAAAATACCTGACGCATAGGGGCACGTAGAGGAATATATGAAAGGGGACCGTCCACTATGTAAGTTGTGGCAACAAATATCCCTCCAGGTTTCAAAACACGGCTTATTTCTGCAACCTATTATTAAATCGTAAATAAAAAGTTGATGAGTGGTTATAAATTAGCACTAAATGTACAAATCTGAAATTTGACAGGCAAATGCCCCTGCTTCCTTCTTTCATTTTTTTTTTTTTTTTTTTTTTTTTTTTTTTTTTTTTNTAATAGCTAGTCAATAATTTTTTTTCTTTTTCCACTTAATTATATACCTGTTCAAGTGGTAGGATGAACTTTATATTTTTCTTATCAAGCAATGAAGAATCAAAAAATATAAGGTGAACTAAGAGGAATAAACTTGAAAAATAAGTTGAGGTATTTGTAATTACAGCTGCAGATGGCGAAGGCCAACAGTGCAAAGCAGCACCGGCATGCACAGCATCCACGCTACTTGTTGCAAACGGCAGCCTTGATATATCAGCTCTAACCATAATTAAGTTCCTGAAAGAGTAAAAAAGAAAAGTTTCATGAAGTTCATCAAATTATTCTACTAACCAGAAAAGCTAGAAAATCATTAAAAAGAAAGTATTGTACTCTTCAGGAAAGTTGTTCTCCTCCTTAACAAAATCGTAACATTGCTTAAGCATTGCCTCAGAGAAGTCCAAGGCCACGACATTCAAGAACAATCCACTTTTTGCAAAAAGGCGGGAAAACATACCGCTTCCACAGCTTGCGTCTACAATATTACCACCTAAGACTGGTTTGAGATAATCCTTTATCATTTCAAACTGCAAACCAATGCCATTAGGCAGTAAGCTTGGCCAGGGAAAAATCAGGGATATATTTTCATGAAGAATAAGGTTGAAAGTGGTAAACTAGAAATCAAATAAGAAAAGAACAAACAGGAAGTTCTTTTCAGGGTCAAAAAAAATCTGAACGAGTAATTCACTTCACTTTCTGAGTTTAAAACACCAGAAATGCAAGACCTCAATCTGAACAGACACTATTGATGGGATCTTAAAACTCAAAGTGATCACAGTCTGCACTTTCTTGAGGCATACAGAGAATGTAAGCTGTGTATGATTCTTGTATGGTGCAAATTAGATACACATGCAGTAGATAACATTCTTGTCAAGTAAAAAAGTTAGAACTTATAAGATTAGCAAAACTATGGCATACCTCCTTTTCTGGACCTGGAAAACCACCTCCAAGTGAGAAACTTTGCCGCCAACCTCTTTCATACAAAAACGATACCAGAGGAAACCTGTATTAATTAAAAAACTTTTCTCAAGTTTAGTAGGCACAGAAGAAGGTTTGTACGGAAAAGTTCACATATTAAGAATATCGAGATGTGAGTGAATCCTCACAAGAAAATAGTACCTATGTCAGAATTAGGATTTTGCAGGACAATCAAAGAAGTCAAATAATGGCTAGTTCCACAAAACTAGCTTCATGTTTTGAAGTATGTAGAAGTTATATCTTGGACTTTGACAGCAAATAAAATAGATTAATCATGAAATTCATACATTAAAAGCTGTATAACTAAACTGACCATTAAATGGAATAACATCCGGAGATCACAATACAAATAAGGACATATGCTCGTCTAGAGCTTGGCAACTTATCTTCAACTTGATACGGGATCAATTATACTATGGAAAGAGCACAAAATTGTAGGCATTTGCAAGATTAATCAATATTTAAACTATAAGCATATCTTTTACCTGAAAAGCTCTGTAGAGGCTGCCTTAAGCTCCCCATACAACTTGCCTCCACCAGTTATGGTCAGGTCAAAATATGAATCCTTTCTAGAGTATGATTTTCTGCACACACTGCACTGCAAAGAAGACCGAGCTATATATTCCCTGCCAATTGTCAATAAAAATATATAAATAATATTTTTTTTCTTTTCACTTTGTAGCAGTGAAAGCCCTAAAAATTCTTATTGAGTGGGAGTAGTTATTGTAATCATCAGAAAATAATAAAGAGGTGGTACAGAACATGTTTGGTGTTAAAGAAAAAATCACTTACAAAAGAAAATTGAAATCACCGTTACAAATTAGCGGTTCATAGCAAATTGGACAGGCTAAAATGCTTTTGCGAACGTCCAACTTAGTCTCTTCAATTACATCCTAATATAAGCAGAACAAATTTTAAAAGAAGTCATGTTACTGAATTGTATATTGGTTTCTCTAGGAAAAATGAAAATAGGAGTACTTTGTTCAAATCCAACAACTATGTTCTTGTATATGTATATGCAGGTCCATAAACTGAATTTCAGTGGGCATTAATCATCCATAAATCAAATAATGAGTACTGAACTCGCCTATTTTACAATGCATCTCCTCCCCAAATCTCACAAAATCACAAGTTCATTTCTTAAGAAGCAAGGAATTAAACAAGATCAATTCATGCTCTCAGCTCCATCACTGATTTCATAAGTACAAATTTACCTATAATCACACACACATACACATACAAACACAAATGCCCCGGTTTTTACCTACCTGACCAACATAACATGACAGAGTCTCTGGAAATTAGAAACAATCGAAATGCTAAACTGATTTAAAGTCAAAACCTATATTTTGTGTATACTAAAACATATAACTTTCAGTTTAAAAGGCAGATTTTTCATTACATTCATAAAAACAGCAGCAACGTTGCATTCCAATCACTATTTCTTATCAGATCCGAATTCCAAAAATTACTTTGGGGTATTCCTATATCCACTAGCTCCAATCCCAGTCTCACTAAAATTTTGAAACCTCAAGACGTTATGATCAAAACAAGCGCCAAATAGTAAAAACTAAAAGAATATAAATGGTATATGAAAAAGGAACACACGTAAAGAGAGAGAGAGATAAAGAGAGAGAGAGACTGAGATTTACTGGCTTGGTTTCGACGGCGGCAGCTGATGAAGCGCAGACTTTATGGGCGAACAGACGGCCATTAAAAGGCATGAGCTGAGAAGACTTTAGTACAGAAAAACGGCGCCGTACTGGGTTTGAGCTGAGTTGTCTTGGTAGCAAGGCACCTGATACTGTCGAAATCGCCATTAATTTCACTATAACTTCAGGAATTGAGCTCTGTGTGGAAATATATCGAGACGACATAAAATCGTATATGATATGATGGCGTCAAATATTATAATCCATCTATTCTCTCTGCTATGTGTAGAGAAAGAAACAGGTAAGTGACGTGTTTCAATGGGTCCCCAAAATTTGTTAAGCCTGCATTAGTGTGTGTTGCGAGTTGGTTCGTCCGTTTCCGGTGATATCTCGAGGAATTAGTGGATGTACTCTAAGTTATTTGTTCATATGTTATATCATATTTCAGACATTTTAATATTTTAAACACACTGTACATAAATTTTATCACGTTAACCTCAAATCTTTAATTTAGAATTATTATTTAATTGTTTACAAATATCTTTATTTATAATTATTATTTAATATTATTACACGTGCATCGCACTGGCTACGCACTAGTGAAGTGAAAATAAGAAAACAACATGACAATCATAAGAGAAGTATTGATTAAAATAATAACATATCTAATTTTCTAAACTAGAAAATTCCTCCTAAAAGTGATCAATCAATGCATTATGAAGATCGATATAAGTTTCTTTATCTTTAATTTGTCTGTATCGAGCAACAAATGTATGAAACTGAGAAGTTTCAGTGACCACCGACTCAACCTCTGGAATCGAGACCACCCTCGCACTTTCAATCGCGCATCAATGTCTCATTCATACACTTTAAGATAGTAAGTCTTTTCTTTCTCTGGTCTATAAAAACTGTTGTATGTCAAACCTCTTATGGACCAACCCAAGTGATGTATGATTCGCATAAACGAACCAGCTCAAACAAAAAATAAATGGTTTTAATAACTTCAATCGGAATTGTAGTAATTAACAATATATTCAAGAATTGATAATAAAATTAACCAAAAATAGAGAAAAGAAAAAAACGGTGAATATATTTTCTCCACTTTTAAGTGTATATGTTCGACTAAGAGAATTAATTATGGGTGTCGTAAGTTTATATGCTTCTTTATATTCATGCAGTTACATAGGTTTCGTAGCTGATATCATAATAAAATTTCTATTTCGAGTACACTTAAAGTCAATAAGCCCACACGACATGCACAGATCTTGGAGTTCTTCTTCAGAAAAATACAAGTGCATACCCAAGACTCGCGCATAGACCTGCACAAGGACACAAAATAAAATAAACGAACAAAATTAATCATCACGCAATAACTAAGATTAAATCGTAAATCTTCTTTTTTCTTAATTTTCTCTATTTTGAAAATTCAGGAGTTAAGAGAGAGAGAGACTATATACCTGGCGCAGAGGTCTAATTAGTGAACAAATTTGAGGAACAACATCGAAAACAAATGTTGTAGCAACGAACAAACCACCGGGCTTTAGAACACGACTTATTTCTGCTACCTATTCAAAAGTAGATAAGACCCCTTTTATATAGTGATAATCAAATAATTTTGAGGTGAATTAATTATGTAAATTTATTACAGCTGTCAATGGCGAAGGCCAACAGTGCAAAGCAGCACCAGCATGAACGGCATCAACGCTGCCCGAAACAAACGGTAGCCTCGAGATATCAGCTTTGACCAAAGTCAAACTCCTGATGCCCAAAAGTACTAGCTAGTTACTAAAAAAGGTAACGATTGAATTGCCCAAA
>BKCP01005849.1:1587342-1611326 GCA_008636005.1 Striga asiatica | reverse complement strand
TTTTTTTTTCAAATCTGATTTATATTATATAGATAGATTTCACTTCCTTTTTTTGTAAGCGATTACCTTTTTTTTTTGTAAGCGATTGTTTCAATTAAACGTGCACTAAGATCGGGTTGACCGAATTAAACAATTTTGAATAATATTAAATTAATCGATTACTATTAAATTAATTTTATTTGATTTTCACGTCTAAAATTTTCCAAAATACTATTTTTATTTTTGTGGAAAATGGCGGTTGGATGAAAATGTCAAATTCAAATTAAAAAAAAAATGTTATTTTGAAAAAGATATTTTGTAAACCTTAATTCATAAAAATATGGTCAATGATAACTTTAAATACAACGGGTAAATATGGTCAATGATATCATAAATTATATTTTATATTCGATAAGTTCAACTTAATTGATGATTTTGTTTGTTAATATTTGCTTAACTACAAAATATTTTAAAGTTTATAAAGAATCTCATTTTATGTAGGTTCTTGGTACTTTTTTATTTGTACATATTCATTTTTCATCCCATATCCAAATACAAATTTAAATGCGGATCTTACATGTTTATTAGAAATATATGTATATTTTTTCAAAAAGTATGACGATCATATAATTAATTTTATCATATATCATATGTTGGATGTTATTAGTTTGGCTGGGGACACTCATTATATTCAAATAAATAATATATAATTTTTCATATTTGGTATTTCTTTTTTTATAATAATAAGATGTTAAATATAAATAACTATGTTTAATATAAAGTCTTAGAAAAGGTTTAAGTAAAAACTCCTCCGTGCAGCGCACGGGATACACACTAGTATTACATTCAGTGGGGCCCATAGAATATTCCTAATTGGATAATACTTAACTAGACTATTCCCAAGCAATCCAAATAACAAGAAGAATTTGCACCCCTTACTATAAGATATAATTAATATTACACTTTTACACTCATTATATTCTTAATTATAAAATTACAAAACAAAGCCATAAATACAATTATACCTAAAATTGTAATGTAACTGTTATTAATGAAATCCGAGCAAATTAAATGTAATTGATATAATTACCAAAAAATCAGGTCAAAGATACCCAATCACTCTGTAAAAAAATCACTCACCGCCCCACGTTCACCATCTCCTCCGAAAAAAACCTCTCTTCCTTTTCCCTAACATACTGAATTTGCTTCAATGCCAAGACAAAAATTTAGACCGCAGAAGCCACATATGCTAAACACTCTCTGGACGCCGATGTTCGTATCAGCTTTTTACTTGTGTTTGATTGTGGATTTTGAGTTAATCATTGTTTGCTTGTTTGCTGCAGAATCTAACTACATGGGGACGTGTGTTGATCGAGCCGAAGAAGATGGTTCAAGGCAAATCAATTATTCTGTGGATTGTACTTTTTAAGTTTTATGCTGCGCCTTGATTTGTGTAAATTGTGCTATGCGTTGATTGTATTTTTTAAGTGCTCTATGCGATTGTACTTTTCAAGGCATATCAATAATTACTAGTACAACACCCATGTATTACATGGGTGCCGACGGTGTCTCATCCCGGACGTTCATGGGGTTCATAAAAGTGGGATGGGTATCCGGACAAGTCAAATCCAGGACCGTCCCGGCCGGCGCCCACCCTTATCATAAATAATCAACATATTATAGATAATCCGAACCTAAATATATTTGGATTAGAAATAAACTAAATCTACCCAAGCCTAATAACGAAACATGTATTTTTGCCACATAGGATCCCGAAGCATGCGAGCCTACCACATAGGCTCAGCACGTTCTCAATTAATATATAAGGGGGATGTCGATTGTATTTTTTAAGTTCTCTATACACGCCGATTGTACTTTTTTTCTTTTCTTTTTTCTTTTTGTTTTTGTTGTATATGTGGTGTATATAGAGAGTATATGCTCAGTATATTAGAAAATTTTTTTGTAAACTGTTCCGTATATGTTGTGTGTATAGGGAGTATATGCTCAGTATATTACAAGATTTTTTTGTTATAATATGTTTTTTGATGGAATACATATTTTTCATTGCAACATATACTGAATATATACTAACATAAACGCAAAATATACCATCTGGACAGGTACGTGAATTAAAGGATTTAATAATTTATTATATGCATATTTTTCATTTCTCTATCTTAATCAAGCCCATAAAAAGTGGGATAAAGGTTGAATGAATATGGTAACTGACTTTAGCATTAATGTAGTTATATGTTATCTATTAGGTAGAGATGTAATTATTTATTTATGAATCGTAGGTTTGCAATATTTTTAGAATCTTGTAGGATAGATGAAAATTTCCCAAATAACAACTCAATGGGATAATACATAAAGTGGTCCAACTACATAACATTAATTAAATATAATAAAACAGGCCCAATTGGAACAAAAGCGCAAATAGCCTGACTCTTTACATATGCCCTAATCCTCCTCGATCGACAGATCCCTTCCTGTTTGGAAATGTTGCAGGATGTAAGTTTCATTTTCCCATGTGGAAAGATCCGAGGTCGGATAAACCCACATCACCATTATGATGCAGAATAATATCTATTATTTTTGGTATTTAAATATTTAGTAGATTAATTAATATATTATTAATATTAGCATTTAATATTTATTTATAATTAGTGACTTGGTGGACAAGATGGATTTTATATTTAGGTGTCTTATTTAAAGCTCTCTCTTCTTTTGTTATGGGAGTGGTGAATTTTGAGAATAAATCTGATATTGTGAGTTTTGTGTGTTTTACGAGAGAGTATCTCGTTTATCCTTCCCACTCGTACGCTTTCCTACATCAGTTGGTATCAGCAGTCGGTACGATTCACGATGTCGCCGGGATGACAAGATGCCGCAAACAAACGACGTGATGCAACCTTCAACGATCGGTTTCAACAGATCGACTACCGATTTGAACAGTTGGATGTGCGTTTCACGGATTGGTTTGTAGATCTTTCAACGGGGATCGAGGATTTGTGTTTGACGCTTAACAACGTGGTTTGGGATTTGCAGATGAACCGTGCCGCCGGCGACCGGGGTGTGTGCGGGGGAGTTCACGGAGAAAGTGGGGGTCGTGTTCCAGGCGGGGCGCCCCGTCGACGATCTCCACTACCGCCGCCCGGCGATGTAGACGGCAAGGAGACCATCTTCAGAGAGTGGCTGCCTCCGCCCGTCGAGACTAAGCTCGTTGCTGCGCATGACGACCAAGATGTGCGGCAACAGAGTGCGATTTTTGAGGAAGTAGACGGTTTATACGATGGTCCGCCAATTTTCGATGAGGAGCCTCCGGGGCAGGGGCCAGAGGAATTCCTCATTGAGCCTCTACCTGATGTGGACATTACGCAGATGGAGAAACGGAGTATCCCGAGCATATGCACACCATGCGATTCATCTTGACGATCGATGGTAATCGTGTTGTGGCCTCACAGGGCGTGGATGTCAATGATGAATTTTGCAAATCCATTGCTCATGATGGAGGATGCGACGTGAACAAGGGCACTATTGTCGCGATGGGAGGCTTTGATAGGCTTCTGTATCTTGTTGTGGATTCTTATGAGAGATCGTTTGTTTCGAGCCTCTTTAGTCCGGACGAGACTGACGTCGAGTTTTATGATGTTGGTGCCCTTGACGACGTGCCGATGGTTCTGGAAGAATTGGTAGGTTACCTGGTGCGTTGGCCCGAGCTTTTCTTCCACCTGAATTTGTTGCGGCCTTGCAGACAGATGCGACATTCAACGTTCGTATTCGATAGAGGAAAACGTCGAACAATTCCTGTCATGGGAAACATTTCCAACGAGACCGGGTCGGATTCGAGGGCGAATCTTGCTCAACCGAAGGAGAATGATGCAGAATAATATATATTATTTTTGGTATTTAAATATTTGGTAGATTAATTAATTAATATATTATTAATATTAGCATTTAATATTTATTTATATTTAGTGACTTAGTGGACAAGATGAGTTTTATGTTTAGGTATCTTATTTAAAGCTCTCTCTTCTTTTATTATGGGGGTGGTGAATTTTGAGAATAAATCTGATATTGTGAGTTTTGTGTGTTTTACGAGAGAGTATCTCGTTTATCCTTCTCACTCGTACGCTTCCGAACATCACCTATAAATTAATGGATTAGATTACACACGAACATGATTACATACCCTCATTTTATAAGATTGATTTAATGTTTTTCCATATAAAAATACCAAAAATTAATCATATTTCAATGCAAATGTTATTAGATTTTCTTTTATTTTTAATTTATAGATGGATTTTCATTTAAAATAAAAAAGAAAAATCATACATCACTGCAAATTTGTTATTAGAATATCTTTTATGTTGGTAGTTTGTTGATTATTTATCATATAAAATTATGAAAAAAAAAATCATACGTAATTGCAATTTGTTATTAGAATTTCTTTTATGTTTGTAGGAGAGCGTTGTTAAAAGAAACTTGTCGCTCGTGAGTTTGGCTGGGCTTGATTCGTTTAGGGTCGAGTTCGGTCCGACTCGTGTGATAAATGAGCCGAACTTCAACTTGCTTAAATTAAATTTGCATGGACAGCTCCATTTCCTGATGATCACAATTCAAACGTTCAGTGGAAAATGTGTATAGTTCAATTTGTTATTTAAAAATAATACTAATACTAATAATAATAATGGGTAAAACTGGCCATAATTTGTTGTTGCATAATTTTGTACTTCGCCAGGTAATCTGTTTCGTATGTATGTATTGCTTGCCGTTTGGTTCAACTCTTTTGTCTGGCTTTACTTGGCTTACTCGCAAAAATTGGGCCCTGTGTTTACTGTATTGGAATTGGATTCTTTATCCCCTGCCTTTTTTTTTATTACTAGTACAATACACGGGTATTTAAATATATTAATATTTGTACAATAAAAATTTAAATAATTTATAATTTTTATAGTGAAATTATGTATGATGAATATGAAAAAATAATAAATAATTAACAAAGTGATAATTAATTCAAATGATACCTAATTTTTGCAATAAATTTGTTAAAAATTATATTTTTTAATTATATATTAAAAAATATATATGTATAAAACTAATATAATTTACAACTACATATATTTGATTCGTTTTTTTCTAAAATAAAATAAGTTTTATTGTATTGTGATTATATTTTATATTTATAGAGTCAGTGTCTCACGTTTATTAATTTTTCAAGTATTTTAAATTCATATAATTAATAATTTAGAACTTAAGTAGAAATGTATTATTTTCTAACTTTATGAAATATAAAATTATTTTATTATATTTAATTATTATATTTTTTATATTTATTATTTAAAATAACATAATAAAATTTAGTTTTCTATATAACCTATTTAAATTGAGAAATAATATTTTATAATATTTCTACAAATTTATTGTATGTAATACTTAATTTTCATTTTTTTACAAAATTTATGAAAAAATACAATAAAATAATTATTTTATAGTGTATTAATGAATTCTATTTTTTTTATTTTATAAAATAATTTATATTGTTTTTGATGTTTTTATATTGAGTTGATAATAAAATTAAATTTATTTATAAATATAGATGAAGTTATTTTTTATATGCAATATGGATGTCAAATCGAAGATCATTAAACATTGATTATTTTGGTAGATCATATATAAAAAAAAAATAAGATACAAATAAAAAAGTTATAAAGTTATAAAAATAAATGAATACATATTTATAATAATAAATATATGAATTAAATAAAAAATGTAGGAGTAGTATATGGTAATTTAAGAAAATGAAAGTTAAAATAGTTTATGGTAATTACCAAGACAAATAATCAAAACCAAATCTGAACATGTGTCGAAACACAAACTTATGTCAAATAAGCTTACGCAACACACGAGACTGCTACTTAGGCTCAACATATTCAGGATTATATATAGGGGTGATTTGTATGGGCCCAATGCTGGCTTTCATACTCAATTTCCTTTTTTCTTTTATTTTTCTATGGGTAGACTATATTGGCATATTTTAGAATATCACTTGTGTAAGAATTCGGGGAACGGGTATGGTCCCATTCAGGCGGAACCCACCATAACAGAGTGAACCTAAATTCACCATAGTGAGGGTCCATCATAAAAACCAATTGGTAGTAGGAGGAGTAGCCCATTAGCCCATAAGTGATATTATATTCTAATACGACTGTTTGTCCCATTTTTGTTACGTTTTTCCATATTGTTTTGTCGTTTTTTTTTTCCCCATTTTAGGTATTTTTGTTGGTTTGTAGTTCATTTTGTTGATTATCGCGTGTTTTCTTTTATTTTGGTTCTATTTGTGTTTTTCGTATGTTTTTCCCGTTTTTCTTCTTGTTTTTGGTGTGCAGGTCAGAAGCCCGTGAGGAACAAGTTTAGCTCGAAAACGGGCTGGGAAATCATGGTTAGATAGATGGGTTCGTTGGCCACAAGTAGGAAAAAGCGAAATTCGATTTCGAGTTCGGACGAGTCCGGACAGGCCCGATATGTGAAGTCGTACACGGAAGCCGTCACCTTCAAGTCAAAAGCTTTGTGAGAATAGGTTTTCAAGAATAAGTTAGATTTAAAAGCACAATTACGTAGAAGGCTTCGTTAGCAACGCATAGAAAAAAACAGAATCGAATTCTGAGTTCGAACGAGTCCAAATGAGCTCCAGAAGCGACGGAAGCCAGCAGTCCCGCGCGCCGCGGCGCGACATGGCCTTCCTCCACGGCGTGAAGCCCTCCACGGGCGTACAGAGACTCACACACCTGCTCCCCGCCACGCCGCAAGACCCCTCCACACCGCAGCAACTGTTTTCTCCGCGCCATGCTGCCTCTCTATGCCGTGACACTCGTGACCTCCACTCCGCGCCACACCATCTCACGCCGTGACCTTCTGCCACCTATAAATATGTGTACGGGACGTCGATTAAAGGACAATCTCCCCTCCTGGGAGTAAAAGATCCTAGGCCCGATAACTCCACGACAGAACTCCTTTCTCTACTTCTTCTTCTTCGTTTTTCCTTTTCTTTACACCTTTCTTTTCCATTTTTCTTCTTCTTCTTCTTAGTTATGAAGGATTAAGCTTTGAATATTGGGATTCAACACTTGAATTGAATAAATTGTAAGTTTCGTTTCTCTTTTGAATTAATTCATGAATAATGATTGAGTTGGGAGAAATGATTATGTGTGTTGAATTCGATATACATAGCTAAATCCGATTGCTAGGGATAGGAGATGATTGTTCTTGCTTGATTCGTATTTGTCGGGCTTAATTTGTTCATGCTTGTGCGAGTTGATTTAATTGGAATTGATGAATTCTTGCTTGATAATTTGATATAATCGAAGGGTGACACTTCGATCTTGCGATTGGAAACAATTGAATATTGATTTGTCGAGTTAGGTTTTGTTGATTCTATATGATTAGTTGATTAAACACCTTCTAATTTAATTAGCGACTTTTAGAACCGAAAGGGGAGAAGTCGTAGACCTAGGCTCACATGAGGTAGATGATTTTGTAATTGGATAGTCTATAGGTTTGGGATTGAAATACGTGCTTGTCGATGACCCGTCCCTTGTTACGAAAAGTTATTGAGACTGGGATAATTGGCATGTGTTGTATGCTCGAGCTAGCTCGTCTATGTTCAATCCCTTGTTACGAAGAGTTATTGGGAGCAAACCGCTAGATGTCTAAGCGAGAGTGTCAATCTCGAACTGAACGATTAATTGTCCGATTTTGCTAAGAACTTGAATAAATTATCCCCGATTCCCTAGCTTCTCCATATTTGTTTCGTTTATATTTTTAGGTAGATTATTGTTTTTATTTTATTTCTTAGTTGGTAATTATTCGAACCCCATTCTGATTAGAGTGTTTAGGATTTATTTTTCTTTTTTGTGTTATCAATACCAATTCTAAATTCCGAACCGCCTTCCTCGAGAGATCGACCCGAGGTTGGGAGCATTTGGAAACTTCATGTTGACCGGTAATGAGCATTTGGAAACTACTGTAGGACACTTGGATGACCGGTAATGAGCATTTGGAAACCGGTAATGAGCATTTCTTTTTTGTCCTCTTACTAGTCGCTTCATGTTGACCGGTAATAAGCATTTGGAAACTACTGTAGGACACTTGGATGACCTCCAAGGTTCACACCTACAGAATGTTGTCCTTTTGATTCGATCTTGTTCGGAAAATGTTACTCTCCCAATAAAAAAAATATTATTTTTTTTATTGGTCAAGAAACTAACAATGCAACTCAATATCCACCATATTCAGAAATGCCACCAATCCTCCAATCATCACACAAATCAGTCAACAGGTTGACAAGAAAATGTTTTAAGCTCAAATGGGCTACTAGTGGAAAGATAAATAGGACCAAAGAACAAGACAAAGATGAACTAATCAAACAAAATGCCTCAATCATCTTCGCAATTTCAAACTCTCACGTTTCTTTTCAAACAAACTCAAGGCAAGTTCTAATTAATCAAGAATATGACCAATATCTCACAAGAAAGAAGAGTAAGTATCAAACGCCATCACTACACAAGTGGCATTATATTCTAATACGTCCTCTCACTACACAAGTGGTATTATTGCTAATACGTTTCCTCACTACACAAGTGGTATTATATTCTAATATGCTCCCTCACTACATAAGTAATATTATATTCTACTCAATCCCTCCCTCAGTTACTACGCAAGTTGTACTATATTCTAATACAACCCATCACTACACAAATGTTAATATATATTGTAATATGTCTCCTCACTTACTACACAAGTGTATTAGGACAAAAAAAATCATTGTTAGGCCGGTAATGGAATATTTAAATGTTAAAAGGGTGTTAGGTAAACTAAATACACTTTTGCTATGCTGAATCAAAATCCAACATGACATTGGATAGTTTAGAAAATAACTTTTTCTCTGTAAGGAAAAATCCCCATCGTCGTCGCTACTCAAATCTCAACTTCTCCGTCGGATTTCTTCGTCGCCTTCCCCAGCAGGGCTCGTCGGGCATATGGTGGGACACAGCAGGACCACGTGGCCGGCTTCGAGAGATGCGCCGATTGGAGGGGTTCTTCTGCGCCGGGGAGATGGTAGTTCCATTCCGATTTCCGGTCTTCGCCGTATCAGGTACCGGGAGGGTGTGGCGGACTGCCGTTTTCACCGGAATCTTCGCTGCGGCGGTCCTCCGGCGTCCTCTTGAGGGTGCTTGCGGCCCCAATTTTTCCGATTTAGGGTTTGGGGTGGAGATGCCGTCTCTGGCCGTTCTTCTTTCCTCTCATCAGGTGGTCGTCGGGGTTGCAATTGGGGGTCGAGCAGGTATTGGTACACTGCGGAGCCTGCAGTGGTGCACTCGAGGTCGTCGGACAGAGGAGTCGTCTGTTGATGTTTGGCTTCGAGCTGGGTTGTTACAATCTCGGCCGAGTCGGGTGTGGACAGTTGGGCGGCCTTTTGGGGTGCGGGTTTCTGGGTCTTGTGGTGTTGTTCGTCTGGACCAAGGTTGGATCCGATGGTTCCCGATCCAGTTACGCGTTCTCTTGCAGTTTCTGAATTAGGTCCTGGGCCTTGACCGCCATTGCTGTGTTTGATGAGGTTTTCTGTTGTGGGAAGGGTTGTAGTAGTAGTAGTAGTAGTAATTTTTTTTAGTATATCGTTCGTGTTTGGTGTTTGTCCCTGTGTTTTAGGTTTGGCCCGTTGGCCTCTGTGAGCCCGAGTGTCACTTTATTACCCTGTTAGGGCCCGACACTCGGGTATTACCTTGTTGGGGTCTTTTCAGTTTAGTAGTTTTTTTGGTGTTTGTGGTTTTGTGTGTTCGTATCACCCTGTTGGGGTCGGCTCNAAATTTATATATATATATATATATATTTATACTTATATAAAAAGAATTACTATTTACTAAATATAGCAAGCAAAACAAATTTCAAAATTTCTAAATAAGGAAGGGATAGAAGTTTAAATAAAATATGGTTGTTTTAACAAACTTATAGGGAAAACAGAAAAAGAAATAAAAAAAATTTTTAATTCAAATTCAATTGTTCACAATTTCCTAATAATTTTCATGCAAATCTTTAATTCAAATTCAAATGTTAACAATTTTCTAATAGTTTTCCTTACAAAATTTCCCGCATAAATATTGATAGACATGAAATTTAGCAGTATTCAAAAGTTAAGGAGTAATTCAAATTGTGGAGAATTTAAAATGGTACGAGTTTGCATCATTCATTTTAGTAAAAAAAAATGAATTTTATTAAAAAATTAACTTCATTTAATTAACTTGCACTAATTATACCGTCCATACAAAGAAAAAAAAAACACAATTATATTTATGCAATTAAAAAAAGTGTATGCTACAACATTGGATATCAATCCCTACATCATAGGTACTCACTTAATAAATCGTCACCACATCATTAGTTGGAATAAAAAACTTAATAACGGAAAAAAAATAAAAAAATTGGGACTATGTTTACTTGAAAGACTATCAACACGTGTACAAATTTTTAAATTCATTTTCAAATTGAAATTTTAAATTTGTACTCAAATTGAATTGAATAATATAATTTAATCAGACTGTAGGAGTTTCTTAGAAAAAAAATTATCAAGCAATTTGCATTGATTTTCAAAAACAGATAAATTAATATTGATTTCTAAAATTATGGGGATTGTTTACTTGATATAGATTATGACCACGTGTACCGATTTTAAAACCGTCATGAAATTCAAATTGGAATAATATGATTTAATTAGAATTGTAGGAGTTTGCTAAAAAAAAAACTCTCTGTGAGTTTGCATTGATTTTCAAAAACAAATAAATACGGATTTCTCTTATAAAAAAATCATTTATTCGTATTTCATCATAAATCTCAAAGATGTGTACTTTGTTGATATGTGTTTGAATAAAAATCTTAATAACAACAAGATTTTAAAATCATTACATAAAATTGATAAATGAAGCATATGCAGCGTAGAATTGTTAAGTCTCCGTTTATTTTATACATTTGAATACAAATTTTGATAATGAGATTTTAAAATTATTATATAAAATTGATACATGAAGCATATGCATAAAGCATGGAGTTATTAAGCCTCCATTTATTTTATACTCAAATTGATGACGAAATAATTTTCGGTATCATCTCAATATTTATTTTATATATATATGTAAATCTTTTCTCGATTTTAATATTTTAGACATAATTTTTTTTATGTTCTTTATATAAGATAATTTTATATTGTTACAATAGACTATATAAAGTAAATTTTATCGCATGTAACCCCACATCTTTAATTCATAATTATAGTTAATATTGCTTATCATAATATTTAATTTATAATTATTATTAGTATTATTATTATTATTATTTTTGGTACAATGAAAGAGGCCATAAGCCTATATTAGGACTCGACGGGGATACGACACTCCAATAATATCGTGCTCTAACCAAACTCCCAGAACCGAAGGCGGGGAACCTACTCACTGAAGGTTGGGATTATTAGTATTATTTACCCGTGCATAGCACGGGCTACACACTAGTATATAATTACTAGCTAATGCATTTAATAAAACATTTAATAAAATCTATTTTCATTTCCCTCTAAAAGGAGTTACATTTTTTTTAATTAATTATTCATTAATCTGTTAAAACCGTTACACCTTAATATATATATATATATACCTTAATAAATATATATATATTTATTATTTATTTTTTGGATCAGTTACTAAATTAATTCTAAATTTGGTAGCAAAATATTCAAATGTGTAACGGCTAATGTTGGGACTTAAAGTTGATTGACACATTTAGAGCTGTAACTGCTATATTTAGTTGCATTATTGGAAGAAAAATATGATTGACATATTTTTTTTTTCTAAAAATCAGAAACACCAATAATTTTTTCATTTATGTTAATTTTCTTAATATATGCCATAAATATATAAATTATTTTATTCATGTTACTAATGTAAACGTTGCAATGTTAAAATAAAAAATAAATCTCAATTAATTTTGAATGATAAAAATAACTTAAAGAAAAGTAATAACCCTTATATAATAGAAGTACATGTCTAATTAATAAATACAAACAAAAACGTGTTTTATATCTGTGCAAACTAGAACTGATCCGTGCGATGCACAGGATGGTATATTTTTTTTAAATTTGTTTAATATTAACATTAAATTTAATGCACTTTGTAGATATGTAACAAATGAAAAATGAAAAAAAAATTTAAAACTTCATAAATTAGTAAACAATTCTTTGTACACAACGTTTTGAGTCTGATTTGGTGGCAAGTCATCGTCATTACAGACTAATATCTTCAACCTACTTCTATTGGTGACACGGGAGGTGGCAACATATAATTGCCCATGACTGAACACTGAGGAGAATTGGGGAAGACGCGAATTACAAGGGTGGTATTTAAATTAGAAACTGAATTCAAATGTTTATGGGTTTCAATAATATATCCAAACCAAATATGTAGCGTATTAACAATCACTATCCCATAGGAAATTATAAAAGTTGTAATTTAATACTATTTTAACAAAATAGTCGTGCTTATAACATGCAATTTGATTTTAAGCCAAATATATAGTATATGTTGTTTGATTAATTATTTGGTTTGTACATTTATATTTATAACAACTTAATATTAATATTTTGTAAAATCTGGAATTAATCCGATTAGTTATATATTCCTAGTAACAAACATTCCAATGGGTCGTTTGATTATAATCCGATTAGTTATATATTTTATAGATATATACTTGTAACAACCATTAGAATTTTGGATATTTGATAAATGTAATTACTAAAGCCACATCATGTGCCACATCAGATTGTGGCATGGCTTATGGAATATTATGAATTCTAAGAATCATTAAACTATTGGTATATGATTTAAATTAGTAATTGAGTTCAAACTTATACTTTGGTTTGTTCAAAGGATTGTAGATATTGTTTTATAACAATAAAAGGTATTTTAAGTTAAATATATTATTTTAACTAAATCGAATTAGCCTAACAAAAAAGATCATGCTTATCATTATTTTATTTTATTTTTTCAATTGGATATCCGATAATTGTCATATTTATGGTTGAGGATTTATATTTGTAACAACCAAATATATTTTGTGCGCTGTAAATTCTAACAATTAGTTTCTGTGTTCATGATTTAAAAATATTTATTAAAAATAATTCTCAGTTGATTAAATTTATAACAAACATTTATCTGATTAACATTAGGATTATGATGTTTGTAATATGAATATTTGGTTAGTTTAATTTTTTGTGTGTATATTTTTTTAGTGTGAAATATACAAATATTAGACTAATATATTTTCATTGAATACAGGTATAAGATAGAAATTATAACATTTACCATTTTATTTTGTATTGAAATAAAATATTAATATATACAATATAAAAAAATAAAAAAAACCATCACTGTCAGTTTGATATATGATGCAATCGTGTAACAGAAATATAATTTTGTTTGTTGTGATAAATAAATCATTTGTCCATATTACAACTTAAATATTAATGATTGGAGCATACGAAGAACTAATGTTAAAAATAAACGAAACAAATATAAAATAACCAACTCATTTATTTATTGAAATCAAATGCCTCGGCAACTATACGTTATCTAGAGGCTCCTAAAGCAAATATGAAACGTCAGAGAAACATTGATCAAAATCAACACGAAAATGGAATCCTAATAAATACCAATTGTTCATCAGATCTAACTAAATCTACGCATAAACTTATCAAATTTTCAATTAATAAATATTTATCTTAAACTTGACTCTCATCACCACCTTCTTTATTGTCCTCGATCAAATTTCCATCATCATCGATCATGGCTTTCTTTTTATTGCTTGTAACAGATTCATCAGTAAAATGACCAGAAAGGTTGTGTTTTGCAATTGTATTGTCTTCAACATCATTGGATTTAACAACCTTCATTGAGGCTGAGACCTCATCTTCTAATGTGGCTTCCTACAATATTAATATAACATACTTTTATCAATGTACCAATAAACAAAAACGGCATCAAAAGACAATTATTTAAAAGTTTAATTTACCGCAGCTTCTTCTCTTTCTAACAGAGTTAAGAAATCATATTCCTAAAAAAGACAAATATAAAAAGGTAATTAACAAATATGTTAATGAAAAATATACAAGTACATATTTAAAATAAAGATACTAATAAATTATTCGATTATAAATAAGACTTATATCATGCTCAACGACCCATTGGCTATACTTGGAAACCAAGTTTCCATCCATAACAACTCTAAGTACATAAAATGAATTTTTTGATATTAACAGGTCAGATTATGCCAGTATTCGTCCACCCTAATACAATACATGTGAAAAATTTCGTTAAAAAAAATAATAAACGGTTTAACAAAAAATAATACATATAAACAATAATAAAAGAATAAATTACCTCCGAATTGTGAATGATGATCTCAAGAATATTTCGATAATTGCGGACATCTTTAACTCGTTGAAACATCCTAATTATGCGTAGCTTGACAGGTGGCTTATGAGTTCTTTTGATATCCTTGATCAATCCATAATCTAAAGTCATCATGGTGATGGAAAAGCTAATAAAAAAAATCGTGTTTTATGAGTTCTTTTGATATCCTTGATTAATCCATAATGTAGAGTCATCTTGAATGTTGATGGAAAAGCTAATAAAAAAATCTTTTTTTTTTTTGGGATGAATGGTTTGTTGTTGAGATTTATTTTTCAATGTTGGTGATATTTATATAGTCATCGTATATATCCCATATGCCTATGCCTATAAATCTAATTTAAAAATTGATTTACTTACAGATTTTAAATTCATTTGGATTTACATAACAAAAAATATTGATTAAAATTCACTTAACAAAATGATGTTTATTCGGTTTGCCATATCAATCTGACACGATTTTTAGCAAAATAAATGGAGTTTGTTAACATCAAACTATGTTAGGATTTTTGGATATTGTTGGAAAATTATTATTTTTTTTTGGTTACTATGAATTTTAAAATCTCGATAATTTGGGTGCGATTTTGCGTGAGATAATTTGGTTATGAATTATGTTAACAAAATAAAGCAAACAGTATCCGATCATATTGTGCCTATAATCTAACTTAAGAAATGATTTCCTTACGGATTTCAAATTGATTTGGATTTACATAACAAAAAAAAAATTGATTAGGATTCACTTAACAAATGATGTTTATCCGATTGGCCATATCAATGTGACACAGATTTTTACCAAAATAAATGGAGTTTGTTAACATCAAACTATGTTAGGATTTTTGGATATTGTTGGATTTTTTTTTATTTTTTTATTTTAGTTACTATGATTTTTGAAATCTCGATAATTTGGGTGCGAAGTGCGATATATATGCGATCATAATTTGTGCACGATAATTTGGTTATGAATTATGTTACCAAAATAAAGCAAACAGTATCCAATCATATTGTGCTATTTGTTTTGGGAAAAAAAATGATGCAATAAATTTTCTACACCTTAGAAAGTTTTCGGCGATAAGATTTGTGCAAGACTAATTATGAACTTTGTTACCAAAGAATGGGTCAAGAAATCCGATCCTATTTGTTAATATAGATATAGATTATTAACTATGTTCTACATTTTGGCGTATTTCGGCGAAAAAAAAATTAATAAATACTCAAAAATAAGTTAAAAGATTGGATAACTATGAAATGAATAAATACTCAAAAATTAGTTAAAAGATTGGATTGGATAACTATGAAATTTCATCGTGAAACAAATTTCTCTTAATAACTATGAAATTAGTTAGCAAAATCTGATCGGATAAAAGATACATAATTATATAATTATATAATAATCATTTTGCCTTCAATTTCAAATTGCATGGTTTTTTAAAAATTGCTAAAATTAGTATGTCAACATGGTTGACTAATTACTTTTTAAAAGTTTCCACAAATGATTTATTGACCTCTCTTTTTCAATATATACTAGTCGTGACCCGTGCGATGCACGGTATGATATATTTAATTGAAACTTTTTTAATAGTGAATATTAAAATTAATAGATTTGTTATATATACGTAACAAACGTAAACAGTTTGGGCGTCCTTATTGAACAATGGGTTGAATGGGACGATATTGAATTAGATCGATAGCAACACTTACATTTTACCGCCTCGACAATGGAAACTTGATTGGTGCAGTAAGAGTTGTATTTTCGTTCTTGTTGTCACTCAAGATGTCTATTACGATGCTTTATGATCCAAGAATATTAGAATTATTCGATTTTTTTTTTCCATAAAAGTTACTTTGACATGTTTATTCAAACAATTACACAAAAAATATAAATAACTAATAAAATATCATAAAACCGATGTGAGAATATCATGATGTATATATAAAATAAATTATAAATGGAATATAAATGAAATACATTTATAATATCACTGAAGGACATATGAATTGGAGTATTTGATGAACTGCCTAATCCAATTGCCACTTGCCATTTGCTAACGGTTGATCCAGTGAGAAAATGGGATTCATAGTACCTATATATGTAAGGTCAATATAACAATACTGAAAGATTGTGTATAATAAATCTATAAAAATAAAAGGGTAAAAATATAAAATCAATAGACATTATTAATAAAAACAATAACCTAACAACAATCATCACATTTAATCAAATTAACAATAATTAAGAATGGATATATAACCGATATAAAAACACATATATTAGTTTTTCTAATATTACGCACATAAAATTCATCAAATGGACCATAGCATATTTATGTAAATAAAATATCGGGTCAATTAAATGAAAACATTAATTTTGTCAAAAAAAAAAATGGCCTAATAAAAACAACCCATATCATATTTAAAAAAATGTCTGATCAGGCCCATGAATAACTATTTTTTTTTTTCTAGAACGGGCCAATTAGTTAAACATCTCGTTTTCAAATAATTTTTGCTTGACAAAAATATTATAGCTCGCTAATTTAAGCCCAAAAACTGTACCATTTTTCCAGCCCACATTAAGACCATCTCAAAATGATCCAACGATTGTAATTAACGATGGATATAAACAGAAAATTTGTGGGCAGTAGGGTTTAATTTTTCTCACATCATCTATGCCGCTTCCCTTCGAAATTGTCGGGTTAATTTCTAAGAATTTTATCTCTTTCCATGTTTAATTTAAAAAATTTCTTACTACTATTGTACTAAAACCGCCGATTTCTTACTAATTTTGTTCAAATTCATCCGAGATTTGAGGTATGCGAGATCACACTCTTAGTAATGATTTTTTGTTCGATTTTATAATGGTCGGAGCTATTTTTTCTGGCTTCATTTGATGAAGCCATCTGATCAATTGCGAGATTTGACGGAAATATTGAAGACGGAGTCTGAAAATTCGGAGGTAGAGTTGTCCAATTCATGCACAATATGGATCAGCCAAACACAAAGGTTGTTTATACATTTTTTTTTTCAACAAAATTTCGATGCATGTTTATATAGATTTTTTTTAAAATGGGTTTGTATCTCTGTTTATCCTATGATTCATCATTTAGAAACGTTTAAAATGATTTATATTTTTCTTTAAATTTCCACTTCTTGCACACATGAGCTATGTATGTGTTGTTGATTTAAGTCTGAAAAGATATACTCCATACTTTATAAGGAAAAGCCAGTCTCTGTTACTGTTAGGTAAAGAGAACTACATGTTCTTTCATAGATGATCTTATTATTTCTTAGATTTGCTTGAATCTTTTACTTGGGGTTGAGGGTTTCCAAATAGAGGGTTTCGTTGTAGTGATTTTTGTGGATATCAGTCTATGTTATTTTCAGTTCTATAGGAAATTGTTTTAAGATGGAAAAATGAGGGTTAGGGGTATTTGATCTGTTGGGTTTTGGTGCACAGAATCATATATGAGGTTATGATGGCTTATTTGGTTTTCATTGTTTTTGTTGCAATGTTTGATGATTTCGTCTGTAGTTATTAATTGTTATTGTATTTGTGTGTATCTTCAGATTATTAATTCAAAATCTTTAAAAATGGGTTTGTAAGTCTGTCGATTGGAAATGACTTAAAAAATATCATATTTTTTTTTTGGTGTTTGTAACTCATGTCATTTGGTTGCGGATTCACTAATCCAAAAACATAATTCGGCTCCAAGCAACACAAAAATCGGTCAAACAAAGGTGACAACAATAGAAGCTAAAGTACAAGTACCTAAAACTATAAGCTTACAATATCGTGCATAGCAGTTTATAATAATGTTTGCTACCTTTTTGCAGGATTTGTATCTAGAACACAATGATAGAGAATATATAAATTCAGTGAAAGATACATAATATCAAACAAGTACTCTCTTTTTCATTTGCAATTTGTAGAAAATTAATGTCTATAACTTTAATTATTTCTGTTTGCATGTGAACATCCGACATGATATCGAGAATGTTGGATAAGCGAACTATAGCATTCAGAAGAGTTGAAACACAAACAAATAACAATGGCTATACAATTAAAGGTATTACAATTTTGTATGTGCTTCTAATAACTTTATCATATTTCACTTTTATTCTTTTTGATTTTGTGTAAATTGTTTCAAATTTTCTGTTGCATGAAAAATATGAAATGAAGCAGACATAGTGTACATTCGTGTTCGTTGATTGAGTGCTAAACCAAATTGTAAGGTATTGTTCTTGTTCTTATGAAAAAATAATATGAATTCTATCATATGGATTGATAAAAATTAGTTGATAATTTGTTGTGTCTGGTTGTAGAAAACGCATGTACTGGAAAAATCCAGAGCCTGACTAAACAAATACATGGACAAACAGACTGTGCACATAACTCATCCCAATTAGATATCATTCAGGTATGTTTGCATATATTTGTACAAAATATCAACTAAGTAAGCTATTTACTTGGATATTAAAAATATAAACTTGGAATTTGTTAGACTCATCGGTCGTTTGGCTTCTTTTGTTAGATCTTTGGTCTGCTACACTCCTATTTCTGTCTTAATCTAAATCAAGCAAAACCTCTGTTAGAATTTATATGAAACATTATATATGTTATATAAAACACCAATAATATGCATATACATATATTCCAGAACATTCCCCGTGGTATGATCTTTTACATTCAAACTATTTATTTTTTGTTTTCTCATATATTTCTTTAGTCTTATATTCATATGTTTCATACCATACCATGTGCTATAGTCTTTGACATTCAGAAATTAAAATATTGTAAAACATGACAATATATTCAGAAGTTAAAATACTGAAAAAATTACAGAAAATATGGTCTTTCACTTATGATTCAGATCATACCCTGCTATAGTGTATTAGATTCAGCCTACTTTGTTTTTTGGGTGACGTATCATAATTGCAAAAGCATGACAGAACATATAACAAAATTACCTGTGAATATGTTTTCAGCATTGTTGTTTTTTCTGCGTTTATTTAGCTAATTTTTTCTTGCATTCTGGATGATGTATTCATCTGAACCCATTATAAAACTAAATATGATGTTGTGACTTGAGACACTAAAGTAGGCTTTAGAATTCTTCAACTCCTGCAACCAAAAAATATTGAGGAATGTATGTGTAAATCATCATGAATGTATAAATCATATAAAATTCAATGAATCGTAGAGTTCAATAAAAAGATTTGTACCTGGTCCTCTGCAAATATCAAATTAGTATTGCGAGCCCTTCACTGTAATATAGATTACAGTNATTTTTTTTTTTAAAGGCCAAGATATATAAAATTCAAACAATTATTCTGTTAGCCTCGATGTTTTTCAGTTTCCTATAGGAATAGGTATCTTACACAATGGTTGTTCCCTATAGAATTCACATGTATTTTTGGATTCTTTCTACGCAGGGCTCTTCGGATTCGGTAACAGAATTGCAAATTTTGAAAGAACTTCAAATTCGTTGATTTTGAGTTATCCACTTATCCTTTTGTAATCTATTTGTTTGGCATGTATTATTCAAACTCTTTTATGTGTGGTATATTTTACTTTATGTGCGTATCTATTAGTATGAATATATTTTTATATTATTATTTTTGTAAAGAAAACGAGTTTGCAACAAAATCATCTACTATATCAAATCTGATTTGTTTACCAAAATAAAACAATTCATATGTAAAATTAATGAAAATCCCAGCAATATAGTTAGCAAAATTCGATAACTTTGGTAAGGCAATTTAGATCATTATCTTCAAGATCTTATAATAATAATGAAAATTTTGAACATATAAAATCCCACATAATCCGTTACAAAATCTGATAACTTTGGTAAGGCAATTTAAATCATTATCTTCAAGATCTTATAATAATAATGAATATTTTGAACATATAAAATCCCACATAATCCGTTGATATTGGTTAATCCACCAAAGCGTGTATACTTTGTCCGAAAATTAAGGAACGATTTTCCCATATTAACAAAAAGCACAATCTTTGGCGTGAAAAAAAGATCGGAATAAATGACAAGCTTTTGGATTGATTTAAAACAAAAAGAAAATCAAGAGAAAAAAAAAACGGAATTGCTAAAGGGTTTCCAAAAGTGGGAAGTCAATAGTGTTGTTGACCAATTTTTTAAAAGTTTCCACAAATGATTTATTAACCTCTCTTTTTCAATATATATAGATAGATGCACAAGATCAAATATTAGTAGGAATTAATCAAGCATTATCCAGAAAACCATCCAAACCGACCCTAAATAAATATGAATTCAAATTAAAGCATTGGTTTTTGATAAGGTGAAAATACCAAATGCGCCCCTAAATTATCGGACGGACGTAACGGTGTGCACACTGGAGTAGCTGATCTGATAATATAATCTAACCAAGAAAAGAAGCAAAACAAAACGCAGCAAATCTCGAGAGGACAACATCGTCATTTCAACTTTCATCACTTTCCTGCTTTTGTTGCTGTTTTTCAGACGGACGATAGATTAGATAAATAACCATTTGATTTGAAGAGTCGCTCTTTATAAATCCATTATTCATACATATCACTCTCTTCATTTTTCTTTCGCCCACCCCACAACACTTGTCGCTAGACCAGCCATGGACAAGAGAACTCCGGTGAGGAAGCCTCACACTTCTACGGCAGATCTGCTCACTTGGTCGGAGAATCCGCCGGAGTCTTCCCCCGCCACCGCCTCCTCCGCCCGCTCCCACCAGGTAACGGCCTGCATTGTCGTTCATCTTACCACCTGCGATTTTGCCTCCTGTTCCTGATTTATTTGTTTTTTAATTTTCGGAAATTGAACGAAACGACAGCCGTCGGATGGGATCAGCAAAGTCGTGTTTGGTGGTCAGGTTACTGACGAAGAAGTTGAGAGCTTGAATAAAAGGTTTGAGATCTAGCTGTTTTTCATCCATTTTTGTTCGTTATTATCTGCTTTGTTTGTTAGGACCTTGTTGAATCCATTTTCCCCCCCTTTTTTTTAAGATCTAATTTTGCCATTTCATTGAAGAAATTTGTGGTGGCCTTTTCTCTAAATGTTTTGAAAATACATTCGTTGGGACAAAATATGTTTGGATGATAATATTGGAAAACGCACCATTGCTGTTACAAATTATGGGAGAACTCATACATGTTGTGTTTTGGATGGCTGCCTTCTTGTATTGTTTTGGATCTTTCGTAATTGAGATTGTTGGGCAGAAATCGGCATTCAGATCTACAAAAGATTCCATTTTTTTATTACAAAACCAAAAATCAATTCTTTTGCTAATTGAATGAGGTCAATTCTTCTGCATCTTGGTATCTCATATTACATAATATGTTTAAGATCTTGTCACTTAATTTATTTAAATTGGGTCCAGTATATTTATTGTTAGATCACTCCTAAATCATGAAATATCTTGCTCTAATTTTTTTTTGTTTCAGATACTCGTTTACAAAAAAACCCAAAAAAATAAAATAAAAAAAAAATCAAATCTCAAACTCAAAATCTAATTCAACTTTACTCAATCACACTATCCTCAGTATTATCAATATAATTAAATAATATCAATGAGTAATCTTGCACATCACATTAACTTTAATTCAATATTCATCCACATATCACTTCAAAATCCAATCATCTATCCTCTATTTTTACATCAAATCAATTTGAATAATTTCATTTTAAAATATTATGTTAATACAAGCTTAAAATCCTACAAGCTCTGGTTGAGAAAAAAACCTATCAAATATTCATTAATTTTGGCATGGTGATTAATTTATACCATAACGAATTTCCCTCTCTTTTCTTTTTCTTTTTGAAAAAATGCTGACTTTTATAGCAAATGAATGTTGTAGAAAACCTTGCTCGGGCTATAAAATGAAGGAAATGACTGGCAGTGGCATTTTCAAACCAAAAGGAGAAAATGGAGCATCAGAATCTGAGGACGACAGCCAAACCCCAGCAAACAAAACTGGGCTGCGCATGTACCAGGTATTTATTTGCTCAAACATTCACTTTTACACTCATCTCATCACCAGATGATTACAAAAACCACAACTTTTTTTATGGTGTGAAATATGTCCCAGCAAGCATTGGCGGGTGTGAGTCATATATCATTTGCCGAAGAAGAAACTGTTTCTCTCAAGAAACCAAGTACTCTTCCTGAAGTTGCGAAACAGCGTGAGCTGAGTGGGAATCTGGAAAGCGAATACGAAGCAAAGTTGAAGAAACAAATTTCTGATGCCAAGAACAAGGAGCTCAGTGGCAACAATATATTTGCTCCACCCCCTGAAATTCAACCCCGCCCTTTGTCTGCTCGGGCTTTGGCATTAAGAGAAAGTATAACCATTGGGGAACCCACATCTCATAATGTAAGTGGCCAACCCCTCACTTTTCATCCATATCTATATATCTACATACTACATTTTTCTGATAAATAAGTTGAATTTACTGCAAAGATCTCTCTTGTATCGTGTTACCTGAAAACTTGGGGATAGTTTTGTAATTTATGTTGTCCATTGCAAATGGAGCTGGAAGAGTCATTGTTGACAATTTTCCTGACATAGTGCTAATAATGGACTAGATCAAAATGGCTCAATTAAATTCTAGTGCTTCTTCTATTAGTGAAGTTTCTAGAAAAAAAAAAATATATCAAACGGCGCAATGCACCTTGAGTCACTACGGAAACAGCCTCCTTGTATAATTACAAGAGTAAGGTCTGCGTACAACTGACCTCCCAGACCCCAACCTGTTGGGAATATACTGGGTATGTTGTTGTTGTAGTTTTGTAATTTATCTCCAATGGAAAAAAGAGTTGGCTTTTTAATGGGTGCTTGGATGATGTAACAAACACTCATCAATGTGTTGATGCTCTTCAACATGGGTTGCCTAAATCCTGTCTAAACAAAAAGTAAAACACATGCTGAAAATGTGAAAACACATGTCATCCTCCAAGTCCCATCACATGACTAAATTTTGTCAAAAGAAGTAAAAAATGAAAAAGAAGAAGACACATGTTCAGCTATTCCAAAATTTGTGGTGCTTGAAATAGAATATAAATACTCTTTTGTTTTAAAAGGGTACGGAAGGTCATGCCAACGGTGAGTCGAGCGAGCCATCCGTGATGAAGACATCTAAGAAGATTCCGAATCAGAAATTTTCCGAGTTGTCGGGGAATGACATTTTTAAGGGAGATGGGGTGAGCAGTGCATCGGCTGAGAAGCCCCTGAGTTCGGCCAAACTTCGGGAGATGAGTGGGAGCAATATATTTGCAGATGGGAAGGCAGAGTCGAGGGACTACTTTGGTGGGGTCCGCAAGCCACCGGGTGGGGAGAGCAGCATTGCCTTGGTGTGAGTGACTTGTGTTGTTAGGTCTGAGTCTGACTGAAAGAAGCCTTCTTCAACGTGCTTTGTTAATTGTGTGTCGTCATTGGTGATTGGTGTTATCTATCTAGACAGCAATTTTCATTTTCATTTTCTTCTTTTACGTTGG
>BKCP01005849.1:1565562-1587317 GCA_008636005.1 Striga asiatica | reverse complement strand
ACATATTTTTAATGGTATGTAGAGTTGGCTAATTGAATTAGACCTCTCTCTGTGTCCTTGTGTGGTGGTGTTTGTGTTCCCAGGATTGTTTTGTTTGCCCATGATTGTTTGAACGTAGCCAACTGAATATTTTCTCTCTCCTCTCTCTCTTTCTCTCTCTCTCTCTTCTCTCCCCTAGACTATGGCGCCCTTGGGGCTTTCTATTTACTTGTCTCGAGAATTCAATGGGATTTTCCTATGAGGTCGAGTCATTTTTGAAGGTCTATCTCTCTCTGTGTGTGTGCGCGTGCGTGCGTGCCCGTAAAAATTTATTTTAGGTGTTGACAAAAGATTCTTCCTCTTTCAAGGTTAGATATGGATTAGGTGTGGAGGATTCCTCCTCTTTCAAGGTAAGATATGAAGTTTTTTCTAAAGGTATGCATAGGCTTTTGAAATTTCTTTGAAGGAAAGAAATAGGCTGTTGACTTCTTCAGCAGTTAATATAAAAATTATATCCAAAAAAATAGCTTAACTGGGAAACTATCAATCACATATCAAGATAATATAGGTGGTGTAACATGTAAATTGTATCCGATCCCAGTGTGGAGTATTACTTCCAAATTCTTTAACAAAATGCAATCCACGTATGGGTTATTAATCTCAAAAAATCCCCATTTTTTTTCATTTTTTTAATATAACAGGATATCACTGAATTTAAAGTTTTAAACCAAACTCACAACAATTGCAAAATATCTGGCTCAAACACTTGTGAAGGAAGATAGCAGTGTTTTACTGTTTTGTTAGGTGACGATACCGCAATTTGCACGGGTAACAATGCAGTGATCAAAACAAAACAAACCCACAAGGAGTTGTCCCATCCCATGGATGTTTTACGAGCGGCTTGTAGATTTCAAAAGATTGAAACAGTCAAAGTTGGCATCAATTATTTGAGAAGTCATGACAACAATTTGTAAAATTTAAGCAAGACAAGTCTCATCACAGTATGGTTTCCTTACTATTCTTAATTCAAATAACTGATCAAATTAATTATCCATCAATGTCTACCACCAAAGGTATCGATAATAAATTATTAACAACAAACACTCAGAAATTTATTCAGATGTTGCCCCATAAAAAGGCACTCATCAGTCCAAAGGCCAAACTCAAAATACAGCTTAATATTATAAGTGTCTCAAAACTCCAAACAGAATACAATAACAGCAATAATTATTTAGCCACACACATGTAGAGTAAAAGCTCAAGCTTCCTCATGGCCAATCAAGGCCAAGAGCATCTTCTCATAGTCGCCCCTCGTGTCCTTAGCAATAGCCCTATCAAGTGGCACACTGTTCCTCCTCTGATACTCTTCTTTAATGTTTTTCATGTCCACCTCAGCTCTTGTGGCCACAACTCTAGTGAGGGCCCCTTCATCTGTACCTAATTTGTTGATCGATAGTCGAATCACTTTTTCAAAGTACTTCTCGGGATAGGCCAAACACTTGACAGTGGCTCTCAATAAAGATAGGAATTCGTCTTTCGTGTCGCTTTTCAGATCCTACAATTTTTCAAATGCAATATTAAAGAAGATAATAATGTAGTGTTAGTACAAATATGAAAAATAGATTATTTGAGAAAAGTTAGCATAGCATGCCTTGTTTATATCATTGCTAAACAAATTCTTGTATTGGTTAAGTGTTGCATTGATTTGTGCTTTGCTCCTCGTGGTCAAGATTCTGATGACATCATCACAGCTGTAAGCCTTCTCCGAGATTTTCTCGTGAAGGATTTTAGCTTCGGTTTTCGCGAGGCTCAGGTTCACGTCCTCCCCACCATAGCGGTATGAGCTTACTAAGGGGACCAAAAGCTGTACAAGACAAAAATAAGACATCATCTTTAGTCAATGAATTTACAATAATCGAATTATTAAAAAAATATCCTTGATGTTCTATTCTAATCACTAGAAAAAGAAACATACGTGATCTATGTTACAACTTTCAAAGATGGTGATTGAATTTTCTCACAATTACGTTAAACTATACATTTATATGATTGGGTTACAGTTCTTAAAGGATCAAGGAATGCCAGAATTCTTTACTGTAATCCACGTATAATTCTATTCAAGCATTTCCTCACAAGCCCTACGAAAATCCGAATATCCAAATTTAATTTCACACAAATAGGTTACTGGCATTCGTAATAACTTTTCTGAAGAAGAAAAGTCCTAATGGTTAGAAGAATGATCAAAGTAAGCACAAATTATTTACAAAAATAGAATATAAAAAGGAATGAAATAGAAAAATCTCGTTTAACCTTGCGGAAATCTCCGGAAGTGTGATACGCAACATCCTCCTCAATCGACCTTTTGAAACGAACATGATAAGCTTCCCTGGCAAGAAGCAGCTCCTTAGGAGACCTCGTACAAGCAATCTCGACAAGAACTTGATTGCTCGAAGTCCACTTTTTAAGAGCCTCGTTCGCCAAGTGGGCATCACGCTCGGGAGGGTCCAACGTCCACAGCAACACAACCCTCTGAATTTAGTCAAGAATTAGATTTTCATGTGAAATTTGGTTTCAAACTCAATTTACATTTTGATATCTAGCAAATATATACTCCAACAACGGTATACAAGGTATGAGAAGACAGGAATTGAACCTCAAAATCGTTGGTGAGCTCTTTATCCAAAGCCTTGAGCAAATCTTCTCCATAAGTCTCGGCGTAAGCTTGCCTAATAGCCTTGCGCTGGGCCGCGTTTCTGTGCCCCAAGATTGATATGATCAAATCTTCATTGGTCCCCCATCCTACAATAAAAATTAAATTATGAAAATAATAACATGAAAATGAAAAATTCTGTCTGCAGGGCAAAATCATTAGTGAAGAAATTAGACTCTAACATGGAAACAAAAGGTACTTCGAAAATAGATCTTACAATACATAATGTATCATCACAATTTTTGGCCTAAAACATATTCAGATCATCATTTACCATCAATCCCAGATCATCACATTTGAATCAATGTCTGGTCGAACCAACAATCAGAAAACACATATTCAGATCATCCTTCACCATCAATCTCAGATCATCACAACAATCAGAAAAAAAAAAAGGCGATCCATCATCCATATCAAGATCTATACACATATAAATATATAATATGAACAAAAACTGGCGAATTTCAGATTTCAGCAACTGTTGGTAGAACATAAAAAATAGAAAGGAAAAGATTGATCGAACCAGAGAAGGCTTTGTGGAGCTGCTCGCAGTCTTCGGCCACAGAGGGAAGGTGTGACGGTACGCAGAGAGTCGACATGTTATGTTTGGTTTGGTGTCAAGTGTGAGTGAGTGATGAGATGAGTGATCGATAATGATATGTTTTGGCCAAAGACCCGAAAACGCGTGTATATTCAATCAGTATGTACGTGTCTATGCGGGATCAGAGCCGCGGCTCACGGATCTGTCTTTCAGCTTTGCAGTATATTCGCAAATTTAAATTTCATATAAATAAAAAAAAAATGTATGAGAAACATAAATATTTGTATTTACTTAAAATAGTATTATTTTTTTGAGAAAAAAATTAATTTACTGCTAAATAAGGAATTTTTTAAAACTTTCTTTCTATTTATTTTTTCTATTGTTCTTTTGGTATTTTTTTTATCATCCGTGGCGAGACTTTGATTTTTATTTTTGGTACTGTAATATCAATAATTAATTTAAATCTATTGATTGACTTTTTTAACAAAATTAAAATAATCAATTATTTTATTTTTACATAATCTATTTTTATTTTTATATTTTAGTGATATAATATTAATAATATTTGAGATCAAACTTGCCAAATATTTACAAACAACTACTCAATTTCTACGTATTCTAGAATTTTATTTGATTTGGAAAAATACAAATTAGCGGATAAGATTATATATTAATCACTTATTTGTATGTTAGAAAAATATATGAAATTTAAAATATTTCATGAAACGCCTTGATGAATAATTCACTAACTATGATTTTTTTTTTTTCATATTTAGTTTTCATATTGGTGTTTGATTTTTATTGTCATCTCATTTTTCTTATTAAGTATTAATGTCTTTTTGGTTTTAAAAACTTAACAATAGTTTTATATATTATTCATTTATTTTTATATATTAGATTAACATTCATTTTACGATCTTTGGTTTGACATTCATATTGTATGTATAAATAAAAAATAATGACTTCTAGTATATTAATAAATGTATTACTTAATATTGCATATATGAAATGAAATTAAATTTATCATTTAATATAGATTAAAAAATTAAGAATTAGTCTCAAGTTTTCGTACAATAAAATATAAATGTATATATAATAATGATGACTATTTGTGATAATCAATCAGCAATTGGAATAACACAAAGTAGTTTATACAAGAGTAAGTATAGACATGGACGTGAGAGACTTAATGTCATAAGAAAATTATCTCGTGTGGGGGCTGTATCAGCTGACTATATGAAATAAACGATTAACCTAACGGAACCGTTTACAAAAAGTTTGAAACGAGATAAATTGTACAAACTGCTTAGGGGAAAGAGCTTAACAAAAATCCACAATACACGAACAGTCTTAGCGGTAACCCAACCATGAGAATGAATATCCTAAAACCATGGTTCAATGGAAAAACTAAGTTTTGACAGTTCAGTGAAACACTTGAAAAATTTCTGTTCATTTCGAGAACGGACAAGTGTTAAAATATGCCTAATTAGTGAGATTAAGTCGAGGACTTTTAATGATTCTTATACCTAAGGGTGGAGTAAGACATGATACTCTCTATAGGAGAATCACCTTTATAAGTGATAAGTAAATAGGCCGCTTAAATCGAACACTTACTAAACCGAGATATGGTCTAGGACCGTAATGGACATAACGTGAGAACATTAAATTATTAGAACTGTTGTTATGTGAGTATTATTGTCTTGGTGCACACAAACAATCGGTAAGTTCAAAGCATCAAGCTACTAACTGGCTAGTGTATCCGATAGTATGTCACTAAGAAAGATTCAAAGCCAAAAGCTATCTATCCTGATGCAATGACGGGTCATCGGGACTCTCGCGCATTGCATACATGCATTAATTTCATTCATATGGAGGATTGTAAGAAAAATTAGTTTTGCACCGATTTTACGGTTCTATTTTTGGCAAGTGGAAGACTTATTAAATTCTCAAAACAGTTTTAATGTGAATGAGAAATTAATTCTAAGTTGCATATGTGGGAAATGTAAAGTTGAAGTTGTTGACCACCGACTTGGTAACTCGTAGATTAGTTCAAAGTACATCAGCTAGCGATAAGTACAATCGTAATGACGTAATGACAACAAGGTTAGGAAAGAGATATCGACGTCAGCTGGCACCGGAGGTAGACAAGTAAACACACGACGACAGGACACACACCTTCTCACCGACATACAAGCTACCCAAAGCCCCCTTTCCAAGCCATTTTCGACTTCAGACTAAAACCAACTTCCCAAAAACCCTGGCATCATCTGCCGACGCCAGGGTCCACTTCGGCAGAGGCCGGATTCGCCGGTATCAAAGGAGGTGATCAGGCACCTACGTGACCTTCTAAAGTTTCGTGCCCAACGTCATGATAATCGTAGGCCCGACCGTCCTGACCGCCCAAATAAAGCTACTTTTTGTCTAAATCTCAAATTATTGGGAATCTCGAATAGTGTGTAACAGAAAAGTTACTATATATAGCCCGAAATTCCCTCAGTAAAAAAAAAAGGAGAACTTTTTTCCATCCTGATTACAGACACACCGACCATATATCAATTAATAAAATTCCTGAATTACCACTACTTATCGCCTTGGATTATATAATCTTTATGTTGGTGATGTTGTTAAGAAATCATACGACAACAGTTTGGCGCTAGAAGGAGGGCCTCATAATTATTTGAGGTTAATCTTCGACGTTTGCACGACACCCATACCTCTGCCACTGTTATTCCCCTGTTCTGTGATTCCATTAATATCCGGCCATGTCCCGGTCAGGACAAGATGATCCCACAACCAGAGGAAGTGCGATTAATCCTAATCCACACGCCACGAGACGTGCCAACAACGCTCCTGTAAACCCTATTCCAGGCCGAGTTATCAATATTCCATCCAATAATGCTCCGGTGAATCAACCCCCAGGTCGCATAGTCAATCTTCCGCCAACTCCGGATTTGGCAACTCTTCTTCTTCAGAACCCTGAAATCGCACAAGGAATTACCGCTCTGTTAGCACAAGTTATCCCCGGTACCTCTCGGGCACCTCTAGGACCGTGCGCGAATCCAGTGGACCCCGTCCGGCAAGGCGTACCACAACCACCTCCGAGAAATGATGATAATCATGCTGCTTCGCACGCTACTTCCCGACCTCGGGATAATAATCGCCAGGGGCCACAGGTGGGACTCGCACCGCCACCAGGTGGTAACGATATGCAAGAAGCGACGACAGAAAGCCATCCGGGACCTGCTCGGAAAGTGGCTGTCCCTGTGCAACCGATACCCCATCTCCTTGATAATATTCCCGACGTGCACCAACAGATTGAGATAAATCGTATTGACCGACATGAGAACTCGGAAACCGAGATGCTGAGGAGACGAGTTGCCGAACTCGAGCTTGAAGCCCGGCGTGGTGCCCACGCGCGGTCCCCACCAAACTTTTATCCCCCGTAACCGGGTCATGTATACTTGGAAGTTGAGTCACCTCTAGCTCCCGAGTTGACCATGGGCTCCATACCCGGGAAAGTGAAAGTTCCTCAAATCGGACTATACGACGGGACCTCGGATCCCCATGCTCATCTCGGACACTACACTTCTTGGATGGATCTCCATGGTGCTACCGACGCCCTACATTACAGAATGTTTTCCTTGACCCTTGGACCTCGAGCACAGAAATGGTATCACTCCTTACCTCCCCATTCCATTTGGAAATGGCAACAACTCCGATCAGCCTTTCGTTCGCATTTCATCGGGGCCCAGGTATGTCTTATTCCCAAGGATTCAATTGCAAATATTACTCAACGGGATGACGAGAGTGTAAAGGAGTATGTCGCTCGGTTTAACAAACGAGTACAGAATATGGAACCTTGTCATCCGGAAACACTCTTAGTTCTAGCCATTGCTGGCCTCAAACCAAATTCCATGTTCCGATGGACCCTTTGTCAAAACAAACTGAGCACGTTCCAAGAGTTCCTTGCCCGAGCACAGCAACATATCATCGCCGAGGAGTCGATGTCGGTTCCCGACTTCAATATTTCCTCGAAGGAGCCTTCTAAACCCGAATCTGGAAGCTAAAATAAGAACAAGAAATCTTTTGGCGGAAAACCGGGTAGGCCTCCATTTGGAGGTCCCTCAAAGGAAGATTATAACTCTCCAGAGGTGAAATCAGCTTTGAAAAAGTATAGGGACGATTTGAAGTCCGGCTACCAAACTATTTTCTCGGCCGGGACTGCCACTATCTATGCAGAACTCAAAGGAAAGGGAATTTTACCCGATCCCAGGCCGGTTAGCGTACCATTGGAGCGATTGGATAAGTCAAAGTATTGCGACTATCATAAGTCGCCGGGGCATAACACCGACGAATGTTTCAGTCTATTGGCGGCATTGCTACGATTGATCGGTCATCATCAGCTCCGAAGATTTTCAAAGAATCCTGATATTCAAAGGCAGGGACGAAACTTGGAATGTTTAGACGAAAACGACGAGAACGACCGAGCTCCGAATCCCAAGAGAATCCGACAAGGGGAGAAATAAGTCTTCACCTTTAATTTAGATAACTCCGAATGTCACCAAGAAAGAAATCCGAAGGAGGTTAAACGAAGTCGGTCCCCAGAATCGGATCGAAACATTGTGCTACGGGTGAACACAAGTCATAACCGACAAACTTCTTCCCGACTTCAAATTCAAGCTTTCGCTCGACAGGCCTATAACGCGGGAAAACGAGCTTTAATTACTGATCTTCGGGAGACCATAAATTCCAAAATTGTCCGATTACCTTTAGTGTGGAAGACGCCAGTTTGTTCGCACATCCCCATTCTGATGCGCTCATTATCACGGCTCCTATCTGTGGAATATCCGTTCACCGCATTATGGTGGATACCGGGGCCTATTCCAGTATCTTGATGCTCCGGGCGTTAGAGAAAATGGGTCTTGACCCATCCGAAATTAAGTCGTGTAACGACAAAATTCAGGGATTCAACGGAAGCATTTCTTGCCCAATCGGAGAAATAACTTTACCTATCTGTTTTGGAATCCCCGACAACGCGTCAAAAGTTATTATCGAAACTTTCAAAGTTATGGATATCCAGAACGAGTATAACGCCATCATCGGGAGGACTGCGCTCTACAAGCTGAGAGCTGCGATCTCCATCTACCATTATGCTTTGAAATTCCCGACATCAAGCGGAGAAGGAACGCATTATGGAGAGTAGAAAGAAGCACGAGAACTCGTCTTAGCCAGATCATCCGGAGAAATCCATAATACCGACCTGCTTGGTCAAGACAACCAAGACGAAACCCTTTCACTTGAAAGGGAAGCAACCGACGTCACGAAACCTGAGACCAAGGTCAACTCGACCCCGACAGATGTTCACATAAAAAACTCAGACCCTGGAAGGCGACTAGGTAAGGAACTAATCCGAGATGAAGATGACCTCGATCCGAGGACCCAGTTCAAAGATAAAAGCCGACACGACCGAGCAGAACCTTGTGAAGAAACTGAGTTGATCTACGTTGACCATCCAACGTGTCACAAGGCACTAAGAATTGGCACTAATCTTCAGGAACTGGTAAGAACGCAACTTGTCGCTTTCCTTCAAAATAACTCTGATGAGTTCGCATGGAAACACGAGGATATGAAAGGGATAGATCCGGAGATAGCAAGTCATAAGCTTAACCTCGACCGAACAGTGAGGTCGGTCGTCCAAAAGCGAAGAAAGTTGGGTCCCGACCGACAGAAGGCCCTGGAGAAAGAAGTTCAAAAGCTCATCGATAACATGTTCATTAAGGAAACCAGATATCCGACGTGGGTACCGAACCCGGTTCTTGTCAAGAAAAGCAATGGTTTATGGCGTTTATGCATCGATATTTCCGACTTAAACAAGGCCTGCCCGAAAGATAGTTATCCTCTGCCGCATATTGACTATATGGTAGATGCCATGTCGGGACACGAACTCATGAGTTTCAAGGACGCTTATTCCGGGCACAATCAGATTCCAATGGACCCCGAAGAAGTCGAACATACTTCGTTCTACTCGGTTCGAGGTTTGTATTGTTACACGATGATGCCCTTTGGGTTAAAGAATGCTGGGGCCACGTATCAGTGGCTTGTAAACAAAATGTTCTCTGCCCTCATCGGACGAACGATGGAAGTTTACATTGATGACATGCTGGTCAAGTCGGTGCGAGCGATCTATCACGTTGGACACCTGCAGGAGATGTTCACCATTTTGCGTGATTATTCAATGGTTTTGAATACGAAGAAATGTACTTTTGGAGTAGGATCAGGAAAATTTCTAGGATACATGATTAGTCAACACGGTATCGACGCCAACCCGATCAAAATTCAAGCGATTCAAGATCTCGCTCCTCCGTCGTCGGTCAAAGGCGTTCAAGCTTTAACTGGGCATCTTGCTACCCTAAATCGATTCATCTCGAAGTCGATAGATCGCTGTAAACCCTTTTTTGACGTTATCAGAAAAGGAAAATGTTTTGAGTGGACTGAAGAATGTCAAAAAGCCCTACAAAGTATCAAGGAAGCGCTCGCTCAACCCCCGACTTTGTAGAAACCGATTCCCGAAGAAATCTTGTATTTATACCTAGGGGTAAGCAATTCGACAGTCAGTGCAGTTCTTGTTCGCGAAGAAGCGACGCAGCAGTTTCCGGTATATTACATAAGTCAAGCCCTGCATGACGCCGAACAACGTTATCCACCTATGGAGAAGTTGACTTTTGCTTTAGTCACAGCTGCTCGGAAGTTGCGCCCCTATTTCTTGGAACATTCGATAACGGTTTTCACATCGTTTCCGTTGCGGCAAATCTTGCACCGACCAGACACCTCGGGGAGAATGGTCAAGTGGGCTGTAGAACTCGGACAGTTTGACATCCGTTACAAACCGAGAACCGCAATCAAAGCTCAGGTACTCTCTGACTTTATTGCAGAATTCACTCCAACCCTGGAAGTCAAAGATGACAATTAGCCTTGGGTTTTGTGTGTTGACGGGTCCGCAACCGCAAACCGAGCTGGGGGTGGCATCGTTCTTGCCGACCCCGAAAACAAGTTGTTTTGTCATTCTGTGAAGTTTCTCTTTCCAGCCACCAATAACGAAGCTGAATACGAAGCTTTGTTATCAGGGTTGAATTTGGCAGAGTCTATGAACCTCAAACATCTCAAAGTTTTTACCGATTTGCAATTGCTTGTCAACCAAATTAACGGTACTTTCGACGTCAAAGAGCCTCGTTTAACTCCTTACTTAGCTTTGGTGAAACAGAAGCTATCCCAATTTATCGTTCAAGTCGAACATATTCCTCGAACTCTAAATGTTCAAGCTGATGCGCTATCACAGCTGGCTTCGAGCGTTGGAATGGAAAGTGTTGAGTACGTGCAAGTCGGACAATAAGATCAGCCATCAACTCTCATAACCGACGTCCTGGCCACCGACATGGCGGCGCCTCCTGCTCCTCCGACTTGGATGGATCCGATCAAACAATATCTTACGACGGGGGCCTTACCCGTTGATCCGAAGGCAGCTCGGGCCCTACTCACCCGAGCTGCGCGGTTCACATTAGATGGTACTACTTTGTATAAGCGAGGCTATTCAGTCCCTTTGCTAAAATGTTTAACTGAGCAGGAATCAAAGTTCGTCCTTGAGGAAGTTCACGAAGGAGTCTGTGGCTCGCACCCCGGAGCTTAAGCCTTGGCTCACAGAAGTCTCCGACAAGGATACTATTGGCTAACTTTGAAATCAGATGCTACGGATTGGGTTCGCAAGTGTTCGAAATGCCAAAGATTCGCTCTGAATGTCAACCAATCTCTGAAAACACTTAAATCTATTTACGGTCCATGGTCGTTCGCCAAGTGGGGAATCGACCTAATCGGCCCTCTGCCAACTGGAAAAGGAGGAGTCAAATTTGCGGTAGTCGCCGTTGACTATTTCACCAAGTGGGCTGAAGCAGAACCCCTGGCTGCGATTACCGAACAGAAAATAATTGACTTTATATGGAAATCCATAGTCTGCCGATTTGGAATACCCAATTCCATCGTTACCGACAATGGGAGATAATTCGAAGGAAGGCGGCTTAAAGAATTCTGCAACGAGTTCAGAATTAAACATTTTTACTCCTCTCCGTATCACCCACAAGCCAATGGCCAGGTTGAGGCCATTAACAAAATAATTAAGAACGGTCTTAAGACCCGACTTGACGCCGCTAAAGGGGCCTGGCCAGAAGAATTGCCTGTCGTCCTATGGGCGTACCGCATCTCGGTCCGGACGTCAACGGGGGAAACTCCTTTCTCTTTAACTTATGGAACCGAAGCCATGGTGCCGGTTGAACTCGGAGCACCCACATACCGAGTATAGAATTTCGACGAACAGTCCAATTCTCGCAATCTTGAAGAACACTTGGACTTACTCGATGAAAGGCGCCTACAGGCTGAGATCAGAAATGTTGCTTATAAACGCAAAAGCGAAAAATATCTCACTTCAAAACTCAAACCCCGTGTATTCCGAGCTGGCGAACTGGTCTTAAAACGCGTTACAGGACTAGATCCGGGGCCACTGAAACCAAAGTGGGAAGGACCATACAAGATTAGTCAAGTGCTGTCTAATGGAGCCTACCGAATCGAATACCCTGATGGAACCCCGCACCAGTATCCATGGAATGCGGTATTTCTCAAAAAATATTATCAGTGACTCCCTACGAACTTTTTTGACCTCAACCCTTGTGATATAAACCCGAGCCTAACTTTTTTGTTGTAAAAAACTCCAATATTTAAAAACCCAACTCGTTGTTGTGAAGCTTAAATATCCTTGTTTCTCAAAACTCTCGACTGTACTTATCACCAAAGCTTTTGTATCAATCCTTTTGATGTATAAAAGCAACATTTTGTTGTATATGCCCCGAGCTCCGCACAACACTATATACTTCGTAATTGAAAAATCCGAGCTCGCCTCGGTACCTCGTAATAGAAAAATCCGAGCTCGCTTCGGTACTTGTAATAGAAAAATCCGAGCTCGCCTCGGTACTCGTAATAGAAAAACCCGAGCTCGCCTTGGTACTCGTAATAGAAAAATTCGAGCTCGCCTCGGTACCTCGTAATTGAAAAATCCGAGCTCGCCTCGATACCTCGTAATAGAAAAATCCGAGCTCGCCTCGGTACCTCGTAATAGAAAAATCCGAGCTCGCCTCGATATTTTATCAAAATTCTGAACATTTCAAAGTGTCGAGGCTTTATATTAAAAACGCGTCTCAAACAGTATCGGCAACTTAATAAATGGAAAACCTGAGTCCGAAAAATCTCAGTATTATTTTACAATAAATTGGAAGTACGTTATAAGATCTTGGTCTGCACAGAAAACAGTACGAATATTATGTTTGAACGGTCGGCCAGCTAAACATACAAGATCGACTGTAATCGAAATTTGAAATAAACTTAGTACAAGATCTAATCGCTAAAACCTTCTCATCCCAGAGTACATACGTAGAATGTCTTGTCACAACTTTAACTCTACCTCACAACTCCAAAGTGGATATTTTATCAGTTTGTCCTTGCACGCAAACGTTTTTGAGGTAGAATTTTACCAAAAGCTAAGTTGTACTATAAACAACACAATCATCTTTCAGCAAGATAAAATGAAATACTACACGTAGTGGCAAATGAAAACATATAGTAAATGACAATAAAAAATATATATTGAAATTATTTCACTCCGGCAAAGCTATAAATAAATAAGTCGGAGGTCTTAAAACGATGACACCCGACTCCAAAATTCTACCATAATCAAACAAACTCAAAAAGTTTTGAATTAAAAGTCTAACAAATAACATAAACTACAGTCCAATATTGCCCTTGTTTTACTTCTCTTCATCAGCATTATCTTTAGTTGTACCACTGGTCTCTCTGACCTCAGGGCCGGAATTCTTCATTTTCTCGGCAAATTTTTCCAAGGCTTCAGTTTCTTTGGCCCTTGTGGCAGCTGCAACCTCCTCATCGGTAAAAGGGACTGGATCAGACACTGCCTGCACCTCGGGGTAAACTGTTTTCGGTGCTGTTTCCGCCAACTCCTCGCCCCCTGCAGCAAATGCGGCTTTATCTTCGGCATACTTCTCGACAGCCTTTCGTATTGCCTCAGGGGTCATATTTTTAAACCCCTGCGCCAACGTAAGTTCAGCCGCCTTCTCAACAAACACCTTGGCCAATTCCCCTTTCTTGTCTTTCTCTCCTTCGAGTAGCATGTCCACGTATGCACGTCAGAGGATCCTTTCGCGTTCCTCGGTCAGAGGAACGAAATCGGGACTGTCAATCATAGACTCAAATCGGCTCAACCTTCATTCGCAGTAGTCACGCTCGTCGTCATCAGCCGGAATGTGAGCAACTTTAATCTCCAAGTCCAAACCGTATTTTGCCAACTTACGAAAAAGAAACACGCGTAAGTCATGAGAATCGTATAACCGTTGCTCTTCGCAGCGCTCAAGAACCCAACGTAAAATAATGCAAGCATTCATCTCCAAATCGAGATCGGGCCCATCCGCGTCTCCACCAGATGCACCATCAGTAGCCTCATTCGCTTTTACCTTTGCTATCTGCTCGGCAGTAGCCATACCCGCCTCATTGCCGGCTTTAAACCCTTCTTCATACTGCGCCTCGCCAAAAGTAATTCTCTCTTTTTCGCGACTGGCCATCTCCACAGCATGAGCCTCCTTAGGTCGAATTAACTCTGTTTGCTTCTCTAGTCGGTCCTTCCGAGTCTCTTGATGCTCGGACCTCTCTATCTGCAGTTTCGCCTCGCACTCCCACAACTGCTCTTCAAGAAGCTTAGCCTTGTGCTCGGGCAATGCCCATTGATCCGTCAACACGTGCACTTCGGTCTTCAATTTCTTGTTTTCTGCGGAGAAAGATTCAATTTCACTTTGAGCTCCGACGATCTGAGCCTCTTGCTTAGCCAATTTGTCCTTCAAAGTCGCCTCAGACTTCGTCGCTTCTTCTTTAAATGCAACCAGCATCTCATCACGTTTCTCGAGAGTTCTTTCTTTTCGTTGAGCTGGGCGGCATTCATACGGTAATCATCCTCCGGCATGATCAGAGAAACAAGAGCCCTCCCAAGGCAAGCCTTAGAGCGTAGCCCAGTTTGTGAACGCTCGGCATTGTCAATACTCCCATCTCAGTCGTCGAGTCCCAGGCCATCATTGGGACCCGAGCAGCATCCAAAACGTGGTCAGGTAGATTGGTTCTCGATGTAATGCGAGGAAGTCGAACAAATTGAAAGGTCTTATACCAATCCTCGACTATCCCCTTTGACAGATTGAAATTGGCCTCCCTCTCCTCATCAATCGAGAGGAAGGCTCGGTCTACAAGCGGCGACGTCTCGCCTTCCTTGCCCTCATCCTTATGACCTCGGTCATGTCTCTTTTTAGACCTCTCCTCGGCACCAGCTGAAGTTCCTTCAGGATATTTCTTCTTCAATTTTCTTTTCTTAGTCCGAGTCCCCTGTTCCTCCCTCGGGGTTTCAGTAATCGCAACGGTTTCTGCAACCTTTAGGACTTCCGTATCCTGAGGAATAGACAACGTTCAAACTAAAGCCAGCTTGGTATTTGTTGCCTCCGTCGGCATCCCAGAATTGGCATTTTCTACTTCAACGTTCGCAGCAATATTGTCGACCGGCGTCTCAATGACCGGAGGACGCTCCGGGCTTTCCAGATTGACTACCGAAGTCGCACCAGCTCCGACTTCAGTAGCCTGACGCCCCGCGACGCCTTTGCGAAAAGGCGTAACCAAGTTCCTTCTCATCGTATCTGCCAGTCTTTGTTCTCGGCTCTTTCCGACTTTGGATAACAGTTCTTTATTCGGATATTGTCTTCGAAAGTCCTTTGCCTCCGCGATACTACCGTACCCCGAATAACCGAGAAGAGGGTAAAACACTGTTTATCATTACAAAGAGTTATGTGATGTGTAAACACAAGCCGCCTAATAAAATTTGCAATTCGAAAACCCGTAAAGCGTACCGGGGTCAAAGGAAGCGATCAAATCAGCTGATTTCACCGTTAAGCCCGCTGCTTCAAGCCTTGATTCTTCAATCAGAACTTTACAGCTCCGATCTTTCTTTTCGATCTGAAAAAGCTCCAGTAACCGACCTCCAAATTTTGGACTCAACTTTGGCTCTCTTTTTCTTTTCGCTACACACAGGAAAATTGCCAACCTGTTAGTATATGAAACAACAAATGATCAGGAAAAAATCAACAAAATTTTACAAAGCTTACAATATTCAGAAACAATTTTCATAGGAATTGTCATCCCCTCGATGAGAGGCCCGTGAACTCTGGCGTCGGATTGCCAGTCACCTCCGACCCAAAGCCATTCCTCTTGAAAACCGTGAAGAGTATCTGGGACTTCATTAATCAGCTCGCTAATCTTAAAATCCTTCTGTGGTCCCCCTCCGGCAAAGAAACAACAAGAGGATTCAGCCACTTTTCGCCTCGGACTTCTCTTAAACGAGTAGATGCTCCTAATATCATCTCGAGAAGGAGCTCCCCACTCCTTCTCGCTCATGAGCACCATCAACCCTATAATTCTTTTCCAGCTGTTAGGCGTGATTTGACAAATACTCAAACCCCAGTCGCGAAGGTATTCGGTGATCATGTTCGGAAGAGGAAATCTCAGCCCCGACCTCAAACTGTCAGCAAACACACCCACACAACCCGGTGGAGGGCAAGTAATCCTCTCACTGGGGTAAGGCGAGAAAAGCTTAACTGAAGAGGGGACCCGAATCTGTTCTCTGAGGAGAATCACATCGGCATCCGTCAAGATGCTCGGTTCTCCCCAGTAATCGACTTTTATGTCCGGCCATACCCTGATTGGTCGTCTCCACGCGTTCGCTACCGACATCGCCCTCTTTTCCGTTTTCTCATCCTCTTCATTACTATTCAGTTCAATCTTGAGATGTTCCACGAGCATCGGGTCCCACCGATAGTACTCGAACAGTAGCTCTACCAATTCGGTGTCATAAATCTCCATTCCCTCAGATATTGTTCTGCTACTAGACGTTTCCTCGTTCCTTATCGATGAAATCATATCGCGAAGAAAAAAGTATACGGTGCAAGAAAAATGATATTAAATAGCGATTATTGAAAGTGCAGCTTACCCTCAAAATGACGAGCAAGATGGAACCGGAAACGAGAATCGATTAAGCACTGAAATGGTAAATGGAGTTATGAGCATCAAAAGCAATAATCACGAATAAAATGCAAAGGTGAAAGCCTAAAAAATTTCTAAGTCCCGTTTTTTATACTGACAAATACGACCGTTACTGTGCCAATTGAGGGCGCGTGAAACACGCATACGACCCTCGAGTGACGCGACTTTTCGCTTTTACTGTTTCTGTGCAATATCTAAGTGCCACGTGTTAGTCTACACGTATATTCGTTACACCTTATCAATGCTAGTGCATCTTTTCACAAACCGTCGCGTTAAAGACTGGTCTGTAGCCGTTGCGACATTTCCTCCTCCATCCATAACTTATTTTTACTGGAACATGAAAATCACTATTTCGCCAAGTGTTGGCACTTCGGAACACAGTGACAGTAAAGAAAACCGACATCACAACTTATTCCCAAGTCGGCTTCGATGAAACTCTTGGACGACGCCAGCAGCTATCACTTTCGTATAACTACCGGCGTCGGAGGCCTCTCTGTTGACCACCGACTTGGTAACTCGTAGATTAGTTCAAAGTACATCAGCTAGCGATAAGTACAATCGTAATGACGTAATGACAACAAGGTTAGGAAAGAGATATCGACGTCAGCTGGCACCGGAGGCAGACAAGTAAACACACGACGACAGGACACACACCTTCTCACTGACATACAAGCTACCCAAAGCCCCCTTTCTAAGCCATTTCCGACTTTAGACTAAAACCGACTTCCCAAAAACCCTGCCATCATCTGCCGACGCCAAGGTCCACTTCGGCAGAGGTCGGGTTTGCTGGTATCAAAGCAAGTGACCAGGCACCTACGTGACCTTCTAAAGTTTCGTGCCCAACGTCATGATAATCGTAGGCCCGACCGTCTTGACCACCCAAATAAAGCTACTTTTTGTCTAAATCTCGAATTATTGGGAATCTCGAATAGTGTGTAACAGAAAAGTTACTATATATAGCCCGAAATTCCCTCAGTGAAAAAAAAGGAGAACTTTTTTCCATCCTGATTACAGACACACCGACCATATATCAATTAATAAAATTCCTGAATTACCACTACTTATCGCCTTGGATTATATAATCTTTATGTTGGTGATGTTGTTACGAAATCATACGACAACAGAAGTAATTGAGTTTAAGTAATTCAAATTATAGGATTCGCAAAACATTATGTCTGTGACGAATGTTAAGATAATCTAAACAAGACCTGATCATGCATCTTGCATGCTATAACTCTAGAAGGGTTCGTTGAGGACTAGTAAGAAAAAGTTGAACTCGATTTCAAGTTTAGATGAGCTCGTACGAGCCTGCGACGCACGGACGCGCAGCTGGCTGCGACTAGGGGTGTGCATAGTTCGACTAAAACCGAAATAACCGACCGAAATAAAAATATCAGTTCGATTTTTATCCGATTCGGTCGGTTTTCGATTTTAGTTGTATATTTTTTCGGTTATTTTGGTCGGTATCGGTTTTCGGACACGAAATGTCCGAAATAACCAAACCGATCGATATATATATTTAATATTGTAATATAAATTATATAATATTAACCCTAAAGAAATTGGAAAGTAGCCGTCACGTCTCTCCCATTTGAAATGTTGTTGTAAATTTTGAATTGATGTAAAAGTTCGGTTAACCGACCATACCGACCAAAAGTTTCAGTTCGATTAAAAATCGGTTTTAATTCCACATTTCGGTCGATTCGGTTTTTGAAAAATTGCGAGTCGGTTAGTTCGATTTAGTGTTCGGTCGATCGAACCGACCGATGAACACCCCTAGCTGCGGCCAACGGAGGGTCTCGACCCTTGATCACCATATGGTGTCTTTTGATCTCTAGATGCGTCCGTTCTCGTTCGGGTACATCCCAAAACGTGTTTTTGACACTTAAACTCTTGGAGATGTTATCCTACATCTATTAATACCCACATACATGAAATCATTAATGACTAGAAAACAAGAGTCCTTGCATTATATTTTTAAAGTTCATAAAACATATTGTGTTTTTTGATTATTTTCGTTGAGTCTTGAGAGTTCCAAAGAATAGTATTATTCGCCGAAGGCATGTACATTTGAAATACCGCTATATACTGTATACAAGTCGAAAATCATTGTATCTTGAAGACGTTTGCCATTAACCGTAGGTATTTTACGAGACAATATCATTTTAAAGAGAATATAACTATTATGTGCCTCGACTTTAATTTTAATTTTATCTTTTTCATTCTCCATAAGCCATCGTCTTAATATTCGCATTCCAAGTCCAACTACATTCTCAACTTTTACAAGGCAAATAATTCCAACGAAAGTGGAGATTTTTTTGTTCCCACAGCAAAATGCTCCATCAAAAAGTCACACTATTCATGGATTTTCATTTTCCACCCTGTCCGTCCTCGTGAAAAAAGATTATTAGAGAAGCCACTAGAGATGAACTTTGTTGGGTTGTGTTGCACTGCACCGAGTAGATAAGAAAGGCGATAAAATTAAAAAATAAAAAATATCGGAAAAGAACCAAAAGTTGTGGCTGCAAATTGCTCTTGGTTTTTCATACAGCCCCACTACCTTAACCAATCGCATTCACTCCCCTGTTTTTCTCCACTCTCAACTTAAAGGGTTTTGTTTAAGCTGCACTAGCCCGTTAAGACAATCGTATTAACTTCAGGCGAATCAAGATTTACTCATCAAGGAATTAAATTCGCTAAAAATCACTCACACAAATAAAAGAAGAAGAAAGCTACTGGTCGGTTATCTCTTTATTGTCATGAATTGCAGCTAACGTGCAATTTTCAGGATCGGCGAGCACAGAAAATCTCAAAAAGACTAAATTTTGACGTCTAGATAGCAGAATTTTGTGATTGGTTCTGTGGGTGTGCGCGATTACTCTCTTGATTGGTCTTTTCTTTTAAAAAAAAAAAATTAAAATCTTTTAGAGATTGATGGGGACTTCTGGAGGTGGGTGCAGTATAGTATGGTTTAGGAGAGATCTTAGGGTGGAGGACAATCCAGCTTTAGCTGCAGGTGTTAGGGCAGGTGCAGTTGTGCCAGTATTTATATGGGCACCTGAAGAGGAAGGACACTATTATCCTGGTAGGGTTTCCAGATGGTGGCTTAAGCATAGCTTATCACATCTTGATACCTCTTTGAGGAGCCTTGGTACATCACTTGTCACAAAGAGATCCTCTGATAGTGTATCCTCACTTCTTGAGGTCATCAAGTTGACTGGAGCTAAGCAGCTGTTCTTCAATCATTTATATGGTCAGTTCTTTTATCTGTGTGAAAAAAATATGTATAATCTTGAATGATTGACTGTTTTGAGTTTTGAGGATGTGTGTATGTGTTCATCGTTCTTTTTTTAACAAAACAAATCATTACTTTATGCATTTGTTATAGGTGGTGCTCATGTTTTTGCGAGTGATAGATTAGTCAAACATAGTACAGTGGATTGTGATTATTTTTTTCTTTGCTATTCTTTGACAAATTATGCTTTAACTGGATGGTAATACTGAAAGCTATTCCGTTTTTAACTTAAACTATGTTTTCCTTATTTTTGGTGGACAATGTTTGGGGTTTTGCAATGTTGAATATTGGATTTGTTAATTAGGCTTTTTTTTATTTGGCTGTCCTATGATATCACATTGCATGTGATATGGTAGCTGCTTCTTCTAAACAGAAAAAATGCATAATTTTGTCGAGCATGTTCGTGTTGTGGCAGACTCGTGATGTTTTCTTTTGTGTCTAATTTTAGATCCTATATCACTGGTGAGGGATCACCGTGCAAAGGAAGTCTTAACAGCTGAAGGTATAGCCGTTCGTTCTTTCAATGCTGACCTGCTTTACGAGCCTTGGGAAGTTCTTGATCCGGATAGCCAGCCCTTCTCGACTTTTGCTGGATTCTGGGAGAGATGCCTTAGCATGCCATACGATCCTGAAGCTCCACTCCTCCCACCTAAAAGAATTATTTCTGGTACTGTTGATTTATCACTTTTTTTTTAGATTCATAGTTCTATTCTAGCATTATCCCTTCTCCTCCTCAGAAGAAGTTGGTTGTACTAAAATTTCTACTTCATGATATTCTTTCGTTATTTATTCTGATCTAAGTTCTTGGATGAAATGTACAGTTACAGTGGAAAATCTTGGTTCTGCTTTAAAAAGATGCTTTGTTGTTGTGCATTCATGAACATATTTAGGAGTGGCTGATGAAAAATTACTGGAGTAGTTATGAAACATTCTCTGGGGTTAAAGCTCTTAGCGCAAATATTATAATTTTCCATATGTAAGAGTCTCAACTAACGCATGGTCTTCACTCATTTGATGCATTTCCAGCAAAGAGTTTCACGGCTAGCGTGATATCTTGTTACGAATATCATTCATTCCCATAGAGTGTTACATTTTTTTGCTAGCAATCCAGTTGATATTAAGGGCGAATACAACACATCATGACCTCAAAATCCTTTCGCTTCTCTTTTCATACACATCACGATTCTACCTATTCTCATCTATATAACTTAGCATCAAGTTTTCTAGCAGGAATACTCACATCTCAATAATTGTACACCAATCAAAGGTTAATTAATTACCTCTGTTCTGTTATAATAAAAAAATGTTAATTACCAGGCGACATCTCGAGATGCAATCCAGACGCCCTATCCTTCGAGGACGAATCCGAGAAAGGCAGCAATGCTCTCCTTGCTCGGGCCTGGTCTCCGGGCTGGAGCAACGCTGACCGGGCCCTAACCGCCTTCATAAACGGGCCTCTCCTCGAATACTCCAAAAACCGGCGCAAAGCCGACAGCGCCACAACCTCCTTCCTCTCCCCACACCTTCATTTCGGCGAGGTGAGTGTCCGGAAGGTCTTCCACCTCGTACGCATCAAACAAGTCCTGTGGGCAAACGAGGGAAATCGAGCAGGCGAAGACAGCGTGAACTTGTTCCTCAAAAGCATTGGGCTGAGGGAGTATTCGAGGTATATAAGCTTCAATCACCCGCACAGCCACGAGCAGCCGTTGCTTGGGCATTTGAGGTTTTTCCCGTGGGTTATTGATGAAGGGTATTTTAAGGCGTGGAGGCAGGGGAGGACTGGTTACCCGTTGGTGGATGCGGGGATGAGGGAGCTGTGGGCTACGGGGTGGCTGCACGATAGGATAAGGGTTGTTGTGTCGAGTTTTTTTGTGAAAGTTCTGCAGTTGCCTTGGAGGTGGGGGATGAAGTATTTTTGGGACACGCTGCTTGATGCGGACCTCGAGAGTGATGCGCTTGGCTGGCAGTATATATCGGGGACGCTTCCAGATGGGCGTGAGTTTGACCGTATTGATAATCCACAGGTATGTTTTCGTGTTATTTCTGGA
>BKCP01005849.1:1548727-1565515 GCA_008636005.1 Striga asiatica | reverse complement strand
CGGTGGTGTTTTTGGAAGATCTTGGATGACTGAAAATGGCACCTTTTCTTTTGTTGCTCTCTCTCTCTCTTTAATGTGTCCTCTGATATCTAAGCAGAAAATTTTTTTATAGCCAGAACATTCTTGATGTAGTTTCTGCAACTGTTGCTGTCCTGAAAAAGGGACTAATTTGTTGATAAATGTTGTAAATTGGTTTGTACATGATTTTGGAATTGCTAAACCAAAAGCTCTAAAACTCTACTAATGACACAGAATAAAGAAATCAATAAATGAATGAATTTTTGCTTTTGTCAACTATAGTATCTGAAGAACAATTGCAGATAGATACCTCATCAGGCTGGTTTTGTCTATAACGTATCATTTTGTGTAACCACTCTTGTGTTTGATGGACTGAAAAACTTTAATTGCCTGCGTGAACATAACTAGTATATTATATTATACATATCTTTATAACTCATTCACAATAGTTTTTAAAAAATCCTGTGTGTGCTCGTTATTTCCCTCTCTGTTTGATATTCCCTGAGATGGCATCCCTTAATCCAATAATTTGTGTGTTCATGAATCTATAATTAACTCTAACACAAATTTCAATATATAATCCAATCCCACAGTTGGAAGGCTACAAATTCGACCCAAACGGAGAATACGTCCGTAGATGGCTCCCCGAGCTAGCACGCCTCCCGACAGAATGGATTCACCACCCATGGGACGCCCCTTCTTCTGTCCTCCAAGCTGCAGGCATCGAGCTCGGCTCCAACTACCCTCTCCCGATTATCGGTATCGACCACGCCAAAACCCGACTCCAAGAAGCTCTCTCCCGTATGTACACTGCCAACGAGGGCCTCGGCGAATCTTCCGATTCTGCCCCTGACGACTCGCGCATGGAAACCGATGACGGGCCCGCCCGCCACCTGCCAGCACGCCGCTATGAAGACCAGATGGTCCCGAGCATGACATCATCGTCCCTTGTCGATGTGACTTCGATTGTTGTTGGGGATGAGGGCCGGGCCGAGGTTCCGTCGAACGTGAATGTAGGAACGGAGGAGGAAGTTGGGCCGGGCCCACATGTGGAGGTGGATAGGGATGGTGATGATGGTGATAGGTTTTATGGGCTACGGAGGGCCCGGAGAAGGAACTCTGAGGACTCGACGGCTGAGTCGTCGAGCGGGAGCAGGCGGGAGAGGGACGGAGGAGTGGTGCCCGTGTGGTCACCGCCAGGTGGAGGGGAGGAGGGTGGGATAGGGGCAGGATCGTCTTTTCTGCAGGTCAATTGGAGGCAGCTCCCGCAAACTGGGTAAGCTACCTGCTAACATCATTCACTTTGATCTTGTGCCTATCTTTTTAGATTATCTTGCATAATGTTCAATGTTATTAATTGAAAGCTATGTTAAATAAAAGTAAATGAATAAGTTTGTCTGAAAAATCCAAAAAATGAAATCAGTGAATCAGTTTTGCTATGGAGCCATCGGATGGCACGACTTATGGAGTCATCCATACTTACTACCAAATAGTGTATTGACACGTGTCTTACAATAAATACACTTTGGGCAGGTGTCGATACATTACGTGATGGATAATTCCATAAGAAAACCATCCGATGGCTCCATAGAATTTCTTATCAACCAATATTTGATGCACTCTTGATTGCTTTGCTAGAGAAGTCTCATTTGTCTTTGATTTTTCGAATTAATGGTGTTTTCATCATTTGCTTGAAATCATGATCATAATTGTCGTCTATGATGATATAGATTTCACGTCTTTCTTTTGTATCACGGTCGTTTGTAGAATTGTAGTGATTAATTTTTAATTGTCGGTCGAAAGCTAATCAACTTTGTTTTTTGATTTGTTCCCTTAGTCTTCTCTATCAATCATTTCGTTGTCACATTGAGAGAGTGATTTTATATTTTTTTGACAACATGTGAAATTTAAAATACAATGTATGTTTGCAAGCTCAATTTTTCTTGAGATATATTTTCTCTCCGTAGATGTAATGACATAAAATTTGAAAATAGTTCAAAGTATTAAAAATTATGTTACATGAAAAAATTAGTTGAAACATATTAATGCTCATTGGTTCAAAGCAATGATGCTTAAATTTGGAGCTTATATTGTCTCGTCGGCAAAAACAAAGATACACTTTGTTGATACAATTTCTGTCTGATCAAGCCTTTTAAGTTTTCTCAGTTTGAGCTTATTTTATTTTCATAATTATTTTAGTTTTTATTCGTACTAAAATTGAAGTAGATGGTAGATGAAACCAAATCATATTAGCATGGAAGAACATTTGTCTCATATATGTTATTTAAAGGTTATACTATGTGTGAACTTAAATGATATTATTTTGAGTCTTAAAGGTTATGTACTATGTGTGAACTTAAATGATTTAGTTGGAATCTTTTTGCTAAATGACTTAGATTTTAATAAATATTTCTTTACATAAGCGATAAAATATTTTCAAATAAAAGTTTACATTATGTATACTGAATCTGAATGATTATTTTTGGCTTAAATCATTCACAGAGATGTACCTGTTAACTAGTTTTTTTCTCATTAAAAAAATATTATTAGAACCCAAATTGTTTCTAGAGATTAGGTGATGAAGATCCTTTCTGAACTCATTTTCCTGCACTTGCTCACAGATGATAACTACTTTGGAAAAAACAGCACGTGCAAATTGGGTACAGAGATATGAGATTCTTTGGCCATAGCTGTTCTTGTGGTGGAAAACTATGCTTGTTCGCACTTTGATCCAACTCGATCGACAGTCAATTCGTGTGTGCAGATTTTCTAATTGGATCGGGTGGTTCGTATGTGTCTTATAGCTTGTTTTTTGTTGTTGTGAGGTCTTTGTAGTTGTTGTATAGTATTAAATCCTTTTCGGACAAATATTGACACAAGAAAAGTGCAGCCTTCCAATAAATGCAGGTTTGTGCCTTGTATGTTGTTGTATTTTGGGTTAGAGAGATGTAACAATGTAATAATAATGTTGTTCTACTGATGTCCTTACTGAATTAAAAACTTGTGTTTCCTTGACTAGTGTGGATTTATCATATTGGTCCCCGTAAGTCTTGCCAGAGAGTGGTAAGTTGATTTGAGATGGATCTTTATATATTTGATTGTTTATTATTTTTTTACCCAGTTACTAAAAATGTCTTACTTTTCAGCTTTAACTTCCCAGAAATTCTATGGTGCCCATATAATTGAATATCTTTGTAATGTACTAAAATCTGTAATTTCCATTATCTTGTTAAAATGTTGTTCAACAACCCCACGCCATCCTTCTGTTTTCAAATTATCAGGACTTTTGATTGTATTTATTGAATAACCAGGATTATTTTTGGAAAAGTTGTTTGACTTAAATTTCAGACTAGCTATTAGGTATTATTCCTGTTTTTTTTTTTTTTTTTTTTGTCTTNTCCTCCACTGGGAGTGTTATTCGTATTCTCTACTCGTGTTTGTATTTTCTCATGTTGAAAGTGTTTTTGTTGGTTTTAGACTACTACTGGTGTAGTATTTCCATCTAAATTCTTCGTATTCTCTACTCGTGTTTGTATTCTCATGTTGAAAGTGTTTATTGGTTTTAGACTACCACTGGTGTAGTATTTCCATCTAAATTCAGCTGGACAGGTGATTTATTCGACTGTTTAGCTATGGTTTAGTATGTAAATCGTGTTGTTATTTATAAAAGTCTATTGTTCTATAAAAAAAGGAAAAATGTCTGCTTAAATCTTCATGTAACATGCGTACAATAAAATCTGATCGAAAAAACATGTGAGTATGCAGCATGATTAAGGACCCATACACAGCCAATTGCAAATCACATGCCTAGTCGGGTAGTACCTGTAAGTTTGTAACAACAAACATATATGGTAGGTTTTATACATATTTTCAAATTTATGGTCTCATCTATACTTATATTAAAGGGGGTACTATTTACTAAATGTAGTATGTAGAATAGTCAACCCTAATTAATGATTTGCTATTTTTATCAATCATTTAATTAATGCATCTAATATTTTTGGTATGCAAATCAAATTAGCATTTAAGAGCATCTCCAATGCTATAAGTGTGAAAGACCATTATTTTTAACACATGTCAATTAGTAATTGTAATGTTAATCCACATTGGAATAATGTTAAAAGACTAGAAATTTCAATGGAACTAGTATCTCCAATGCATCAATTTGATAAGAAGTTATTTGTATAGGTGGACCAATTAAATAATTCATTGATACAAAAAAAATAAAAAATAAAAACAAATATAAAGTAAATTGATGAGTCATCATGTTTAACATGGTGTTAGATATTAGAAAGTGTGCTCAACATTGTCAACATTAAATGACATCCACCTCATCATGAAAGAGTTCATGACAAGATGCATTGGAGAAAAAAATAGAGACACACTTTCAAAAATTGGTGATATGGATGACTTTTTATAATGTCAAAAGTTGCATTGGAGATGCTCTAATTAGTTCCTAAAATATTGGGTATGCAATATTAATTTAGGAATATCTATGTAGTTCCTAAAATGTAGGTATGCAATAGTAAATGAAGATTTTTTATTTTTTTAAATATAAAATATTGCAACACTTACAACTATTCCAGTTATTTTTTTATTTTATTTTACATATAAAATTTAATCAATATTTAATGCATCCTACAAAATTGGATTTAGTTTAATTCTCCATACAATTGGTTGTAACTTTTTCAGTTGTACATTTTTTATTTATTTATTGTACACTTTTAAATTAATGAATCTCTCCGAAAATACCAAATCAAATGATTTATGAATTTTTTTTTTTTTACAATTTTAAATCTATATACCCAGCTTAAAAAACTCATCGCATGGACGAGTTTAAGAAAATTTCATAACCCAGCTTATAAAATTCCATCTCCACGAGTAAAAAAAATCACATCCCTCATCTATCGTAACAACTTTAAACGTAAATAAATAAAAGTCTAATTACTACTATAAATCCATTATCTATATAGATTTTTTAAAAATGTAAATTTCACCTGTCTCATTACTAATATTTTAGATACTTTTAAATATTATTTGTATAATTTTTTTTTACACATTTGCTCTCTCTCTCTCTATATATATATACATATATGAAGGTTAAATGAAGAATTTTTAGACATATTTTCCTTACGGGTAGTTTAGAAAAATTTAGGTAGCTTCAAACATTATTTGTGAATAATATAGAATATTTTAGATGCTTTTATAGATGTTATAAAATATTTTAAGTATTTTTAAATATTTTAAGTATTTTTAATATTTATATATCACACTTAAAAAGAATATTTTGCCAAAAAAAAAACATTAAATACACATTGTAAATGTTAATAGAAACAGTCTTCAATATTCATCTTTGATTTTGTCAAAACAAATCTTATAAAATCTGTGAAGTCAAAATTTGTACGTAAAGTCTATCTATACTAAAAAAAGGTAGATTCAAAATTCTTTATCTAATTTCTTTTTTTCCTTATCTAATTCATTCTTATTATCTAATTGTATAGAAATCTGTTCTGATTTTGTGTAATCCTCTAATTGTATTTGTATCATATCCGATAAAATCGGTTTAACAAAAAAAATCCCATAACATCCGATAAGTAAAAAAAAGTACGTAAAATCTTTATTAAAATAAAAAGGTTTTATTTATTATCTAATTTATTATCTAATTGTATGAAAATTTGTTCTGATTTTATATTACGTACTACAAATTGTGCACCCGTGTTCAGGAGCTACTTAACCGGCAAGTTATGTGGAAATAACTCATTTAGTGCTTCTGTCTCGTGCATACGGTATGTATTTGTATTACACATACTAGAAAATTGTGCACCCCGTGCACCGCACGGACTCTGTACTAATAAATGACCTTAAAATTGTGCACCCCGTGCATCACCCGTGTTCACATTTTGGCCTATTACAGGTCACGTACTATATATACCCTGTACATTTTTCTTTATTAATAAATATAATTATAAAACTTGATAAATAGCCTTAATTTTGTGCAACCGGTGCATCGCACGGGATCTGTACTAATTTTTATTGAAAGCTTTTTAGTTTCAAATTTTATAAAGAAACTGGGAAATATACGGATAAAGGACGAGTATTACTAGCCACAAAAAACGACCAGCTAGTTACATCAACCTTATCAAAACGTTACACATTATAAAGGAAATGAGTAGCCAAAAAGCGAACAAAATAACTAAATTTTAGGCACAGTATTTTTTTTTCAAATATCGTTTGGAGGCATAAAAAACGCTCAAATTGAGACAATCACGAGTGATTTTGTGCAGTAAACCGTATATATATAGATGGATTAAAAAAGGAACATCCCTTAAGAGGAGAGACAATTATTAATCAATCTCTCCCTAAAATTTTAAAAGTAAAATAGAAAAAAAAAATAATGTTGAATAATCTGAAACAAAACTGAGAAACTAGTACCCCTCATTTAATAAGTTGAAAAATGCTACAACTACCTTATGCTAGTCGCTAGATAGGGCCAATATTTGACTTTTTCTTTCACACGCACCCATACGTTGTGTGTGTGTGTTTTCTCAGTAAAAGAAATGGCGAGGTCCAATAATTGCTTCTTCAGCCTCACGGCATGGAGAAGCCGGTGGCTGAGATCCGCCTTCCGCCGGTGGGGCCTCCGCCCCTCCTCCACCGACCTCGGCGACGGCACCGTCATCCACTGCTGGGTCCCCAAGGCCCGTGACCCGGCCCGGCCCGACCTTCTCCTGCTCCACGGCTTCGGGGCCAACGCCCTGTGGCAGTTCTGCGACGCCGTGCCCGCCCTCGCTCCCCGCTTCAACGTCTACGTGCCGGACCTCCTCTTCTTCGGGGAGTCCCGCACGGCCCGGCCCGATCGGAGCGAGGGCTTTCAGGCCCGGTGCGTGCGGCGGGCCCTGGAGGCCCACGGCGTGGCGGCGGTGGCGGCCGCGGTGGGGCTGAGCTACGGCGGGTTCGTGGCCTACAGCTTGGCGGCGGAGGGGTGGGTGGGGCGACTGGTGCTGTGCTGCGCGGGGGTTTCCCTCGAAGAAACGGATCTGAAGGGGGGGCTTTTTCCGGTGGCTGACGTGGAGGAGGCGGCCGCCGTGCTGGTGCCGCGGACGGCGGAGAGGCTGAGGGAACTGATGGGATACACCTTCGTCAAGCCGCCCACGGGACTGCCCTCTTGTCTGCTCCACGATTTCATTCATGTAATTTCTTACTATTTACTTATTCCTTTGTTTATTTATAAGAATTATCAATTGACCGGGATTGATTAACTAAACTTCGAAATAGTGGTGTGATTGGGCAGGATAACACCGGATAACTAAAGCCTTTTTTGTTTTGGGCAGGAAATGTGTGAGCAATATGTTGAGGAGAAGAAAGAACTGCTTCGTGCAATAGCAAAGGACCGAAAGCTTTCTGACCTTCCCAAGATCTCTCAGGTATATATATATATATATTATCTTCTGCTCAATGCATTTTTGTTGTATTGTACCAAATAATTTCCATACGACACTTTTGCTAGTTAGGATCAATNAACTTCCCCTGCATTCGGATTCTGATTCAAATTTCAGCCATCTCAATACACCAAAATAAGATATTACTGTAAGAAATTTAACGGGCATACTCATAACTATCAGGCGGAATTGAATAAACCCTAAGCATTCAGTTCATAGAATATGGATCTTTGCATTAATTAAATTGCACGTAGAACTTACAAGAATCCAGCTTATAGTCCTTCCTTGTTTTCTTGATCTATGATGTTGATCTGCGATCTCTTCATCCTCGTAATCTCATGGATCTATCTTTCTCATAATCTCCATCTCGTAGTCTCATGGATCTATCTTTCTCATAATCTCCAATGATGATCATCCTCGTAATCTCATGGATCTATCTTTCTCATAATCTCCAATGATGATCATCCTCGTAATCTCATGGATCTATCTTTCTCATAATCTCCATCTCGTAGTCTCATGGATCTATCTTTCTCATAATCTCCAATGATGAATTCGCCTTTGCCTATGAATTGTTTCTCTCTCCCTCTCTCTCCCGCGTCTCTCGTCTTTTCATAAAGTCCTTGATGTTGAGAACTTTATTTGCGTATGAGATGGGAGAGAGGGGCATGTAGTATATATAGGAGGAATCCTACAAACCTATTCCTACTAACATTCCCCATGTTCTAACCCTAACTTAATGTCCAAGTCAAACATCACAAATTGGACTCTTTAATATTAGAACATTAATAATCCGTTAAATATATATTCACCTTAAATAAGTTTGACTATTAATTCAATTAGGTTCAATTAATTATATGGTCCACAATAATAGAATAATATATAAAATATTATTACAATTACTTCTACTAATTAAAATGATACTCACTCTTAATTTCCCCAAATAAATCCCATGTTTGGCAAATTATATCGATAGCTCTATGTGAATTTATAATGATTTTTATTTTTATTTTTTTTGTTTATTGCAGCCAACCTTACTTGTCTGGGGAGATAAAGACCGCATATTTCCCATTGAACTTGCTCATAGATTGAAAAGGTTTGAATTTTTGGTGATTTTTAATCCAGGCCTGTCAGTTTAGTTTTCGTACACAATTTATTCAAAATAAAGAAATGAAAATGAACAGGGTGATTTTAGTTTTGATTATTATTTTATTATGCAGGCACTTGGGAGAGAATGCTGAACTAGCGGTGATTAAAAACACAGGACATGGTTTCGTTCACGAGAAACCTAAGGAGTTTAACAGGCACTTGAGAAATTTCCTCTTGAAAAATCTCACGTCTCCTAATATCTCTAACAACTTATACATTCCTACTAATCACGAAAATGGAAGTTCATGAGCATTAATTGTTGTTTTGCTGGAATTTCAAACTGAAATGACAAATTATTCATGGCTATTGAGTATATTAATCCCAAATTAAATGATAATTGATTAATGTAAGATGCTGTACAAGTTGATGAAGAACACTTTGTCTTAGGCAAGTTTGTAATAATTGGTATTAGGAGTTGTTGAAGTAGTTCCTGCTCTGTAATGTTTGTCTTTAGAATTGTGATCCATCAAAGTGTCATTNGGACAAAAATAAAAAGGGCGTATTCTGAGAATATGTTTTACATTAATCACGTAATTAAGTTAATTAAATTAATTTAAAATGTATCCAGAATACGTTTTATAAATAAAATTAATTTTGTAATTCATTTATTGCGAAAATACGTTTTATAAATAAAATTAATTTTATAATTTATTATTGCACAAATTAATTTAAAAAAAAAAAACGTATTTTCGAAATACGTTTTATGTTTGCCCTAATTTTGACCTAAAATAAATTTTTTCCTTAAACGTATTTTCGAAATACGTTTTATGTTTTCCCTAATTTTGCCCTTAAATCAATGTTCCCCTAAAATCAATTTTTCCCTAAAACGTATTTTCGAAATACGTTTTCTGTGTGCCTTGATTTTGACCTAAAACCAATTTTGCCCTAAATTCAATTTGCCTTAAAACGTATTTCAAAAATACGTTTTATGTTTGCTCCAAAAAAAAAACGTATTTTGGGAATATGTTTTAAAGTGTAAAACGTATTCTCAGAATACATTTTACTGTGAAATCTCAATAAAACATATTCATATAATACGTTGTAAAAAAAATTAGTAAATAAAACGTATTTTGGTTCTACGTTTTACAAATAATTAAGAACAAAACAAATAATTAAAAACTAAAACGTATTATCAAAATACATTTTAGTTCTTAATTATTTGTAAACATATAACCAAAATACGTTTTACAAATAATTAAGAACTAAAACGTATTTTGATAATATGTTTTAAATTTTAAAATTAATGATTTAAAAAATTAATATATAGTATGTGTTTTGTGTTTTGGGTTCGTTTGAGCTCGTCTGAACTCAGAATTGAGTTCCGTTTTTTCCTATACGTAGCTAACGAGCCCCTCTATTCAATGATGCATGAATGACCAAATTATTCTTGAAATCATATTCTCCCAAAGCTCTTGACCTACATATTAAACGTGTTTCGTGCGACGTTGCTTTTTGGGTCCGTTCAGACTCGTCCAAGCACGAAATTGATTTCCGCTTCTTCCTATATGTCGCCAATGAATCCTTCTACACAACCATGATTTTACGGTCAATTTTCGAGCTACTTCTATTCCTCACGGGCTAAATAATTAATAAATCACCCATTCTTTCATTTTTTTCGGCAAGTAATTGCCGTTTTCATGGGCCCCGCAGGGTCGCTTTACCGAAAAAGAAGCCGGGACGCGTAGACCGTTCCCGAACAATGTCATTCGAGCCATTTATCGAGTATTTCTGAGTCTGCCGGGAAGAAAACGGACAACAGATATTTTTTTTTCTATTCCGTCATTACCGGCGAGCTTCATTTCATGCGGCGACCTCGGGTACCCGGTTGGCCCTCGTTAAGCGGGCCAATTTGTGAGTTCGGACCATTGATGAAGAAGATTGAAGGATATCGAGTCTATTTATAGAAGAGTGGCGAGTATGAGATGAGATTTCAATATGTGTGTCAGAAAGCGAAATACTCATGAGATAAGTTTTTAGTCATAAATAGAGAAAGAGTTAGCATCAAAGTTGTAGAATCTTTGACAACCTTTGTTGAAGTGATATAAAAAGGGAGGATACTTCTCACCTCTATATCAAAATATTTGGCAGCCATTAAAAGGTTATAAAAAAAAATAATGCTAGTTCCTCCATACAGTAAGTTGATCTTTTGTTTTCCCAACTCTCTCACCAGTTGACTTACAACATGAATATTATGAGGGAAATTGACAAGTTTAGGACCACCAAAAACACATATGGTTTTTATAGGTTGAAGAACCTTAGTAGCTTGAGAAGATTCAAAAACCTCTATTTGGAGTGGGGAGATACTTGATCATAAGGAATGATCGACTTATTTAAAGAGAAAGTTTAGGAAGAGATAAATATTATATTGTTGCACTCGGATGCTCGAACTCGGCATATTAACTCGTGCTTTCTCGAAAGCACTCTCGCTAATGCTCAGCCCGCTTAACGAGGGCCGACGGAGTACCTGAAGTTGCCGCATGAAATGAAGCTCGCCGGTAATGACGGAACAGAAAAAAAAATATCTGCTGTCCGTTTTCTTCCCGGCAAACTCCGAAATACTCGATAAATGGCTCAAATGACATTGTGCGCGAACAGTCTACGCATCCCGAATTCTTTTTCGGTAAAGCGATATATAACGCGACCCTGCGGCGCCCACGAAAACAGCAATTACTTGCCAAAAAAAATGAAAGAATGGGTGATTTGTTAATTATTTAGCCCGTGAGGAATAGAAGTATCCTAAAAATTGGCCGGAAAATCATGATTGTGTAGAAGGGTTCATTGGCGACATAGAGGAAGAAGCAGAAATCAATTTCGAGCTTGGACGAGTCAGAACGGGCCTAAAAAGCAAAGTCGTGCGAAACACGTTTAATGTATAGGTCAAGAGCTTTGGGAGAATATGATTTCAAGAATAATTTGGTCATGCGAGCATCACTGAATAGAGGGGTTCATTAGTTACGTATAGGAAAAAAAAAATGGAACTCAATTCCGAGTTCAGACGAGCCCAAACGAGCCCGAAACACAAAATACATACTACATATTAATTTTTTTTCATTGATTTTAAAATATAAGACGTATTATCAAAATACGTTTTATTAAAATAACATCATACAAATATAAGATGTATTATCAAAATACGTTTTTTAAAATATTTTAATTAAAAAAATGTATTATGAGAATACGTGCTTTTTATATTTGTCTACAATTTTTTTTTCTTTTTATTCTTGTCCAGTTAATTTTTTTGTTTTATATATATATAAACTACCCGATAAGAGCAACTTTAACAACCACTCTCCTTAAATTTCCTTTTACACTTTCCAACATGCCACATCATCCAAAATCTCTACACATATAAACCTCCAATAACCATAAACTTCATAAACCTCTTTTTTTATGGTCCCACATGTTTCCTACTTACATTTAATTAATATTACACCCTTATATTTTTATTAATATTTTAAAACTATAACTCTATTTTATTTCTCTTCAATTTAAATGTTTCATATATTTATCATATAAATACATATAAAAATAATATAATTATATTACATTATTTATAATTATAGAGTGTTAAGTACGCACCAATATAAAGTTTTACTTAGGAATTACGATACACAGAACTTACATAATGTTAAAAATTAAATTTGAGTAATTTTGTTTCTAAATATTATATTTATATCATACTTTGTTAAATAAAAATTAATCATCTTAGAAGATTAAGTGTTTTTGAATTTTTAATAATAAAAAATTATAACTTTAATTTTTAGTCATTAACTTATTAAATAAGTGTACAAATTGATAAATAACAAAAAAAAAAAAGAAATAATAAAATTAAATAAAACCACATTCAGAAAAATCAAATAATTGACATGGCCCTTCCAACTAGTGAGCCCAAGCGCTCTCACGCCAATATGGTATTGTTCCATTCAAGCGCTTGAATAAAGAGATGTTCCCATACTTCGTGAACCCCAGTTGCTTTCTTTAGCAATTTTTTTGTTTTAAGAAAATAATTTTAAACAAGGTTTGCCAAAGATTTACAAAGAGAACACCGGTTTATGTTTGTAAACCTTAAAACTGTCTTCTTTAGTGGAAACGCAAAGATTTGTAAATTCAAACCTCACTAGCTCACTCAAAACCAAGATGCTCTAAAGTGCAGAAAAGGGAAAAACATGCTTTATTGATAAATTAATTCCGAAACTAGATTTGAGGTTTGACCAGGGTTGCCATAAAAGGTATTTAAAAATAAAAAAGAAAAGGAAAGAGTCGCACAACTTCTAAAAGAAAAGAAAAAATGAAACAAAAACAAGAAAAAGAAAAGGTAGCTGCTCCAAGCCTCACAGCTGTTGATGCAATATTCTCATTAATAAATCTTATTAAGTGGGGAATGAGAACAAGTGATCGTGATGTGCATTCAACCAATACTGCTTTTCTGGAATCTTTAAGGCAACTCGTGACTATTGAAAAGGACTTGCAAATAATTTTGAGGAGATGAGAAATTCCGGAATCTATCATCGGTGTAGCTATATATATGTTCTCATTCTGTTCAAAAGAAGATTTTGTGTGTGCATGTAATGCCTTGGTATGCCTTTTAGGCTTAACAGCGGTCATTATACCAACATTATCAGTTGTAAGATACTTTTCAAGCGGAAAAATATAATGTATATGATTTCTATTAATAAAGCTTTTTTATGTTTTTCACTTTGCTTTATGTTTTGTCTTGGTTTGTACATTAAAAGTTTGCCTTTATTTACATACGTATTTCCAATGTTTTTTAATGCAAATCATGTTTAGTCAAAAGTGTCTGTCCTATTATTTCACACTGTAGATAATATAGTTTGGTGTGTCGAAAAGAAGATCATATTGTAGATTACTTTTATAAAATAATGTATAGTTCAATACCTAGATATAAGTGAACAAACTATCGTGAAAGATTGTAGTTTAGTTTTGAATTAGTTTTACTATACCTAAATTTTTAAGAACCATGGGTCGACCCAACAAAATCAAACTAAATGACCGTTGAGCATGCAAGCCCAAACAATAGTGGCGCAAGGACCAGCGACCACAAGATCTGCTGATATCTCCAATTGGCAAACGACCACTGATGCCGATTGTAGACATCGAAATTTTAATATTTTATTAATTAATGTCTTTATTTATTTTTGGACATAGTTCCATAATAAATAAGATATATAATTAATAATGTTATTATTTCTTGCCCACCAAGTCAAATCTTAGGATAAGAAAGAATCTTAGGATAAAGAAAGAGATTATATCAAATCAAGAAGGACCAATCAAATTGAAGTCTTCTTCTCCAAGACTCTCTCTCCTACACCTATAAATAGGGCTCTCTCTAATGCCACAAAAGACACCTCAAAAAATCCAACACCTCATAAATCAAAGTCTCAATTCAAAGAGCTCTCAATAATTCTATTGAAGATCCAAATGTGTTCTTGTAGATCCACGACATTCAAGTTAAAGATCCAAAAAGAGAAGAATCAGAGAGTTCCATATAGAGAATGTACCCGCATATCGTTTGATCAATATATATTCAAGTTGTACAAAAGTTTTATGTTTTTCATAAATTTGTTGTTACACCGATCTCATCACGAGTCTTCTTCCGGAAGATTAACGATCTCTCTGCTGTTTTGAATATGGAACTATTACAGCTGATAAAACGACTGCTCAATCGCCCAAGCAGCCACATCCTCAAAAGCCGAGTTTTGCATGGATACATACAACGCAACCCAACGCCCTCAGCTGGCCTATGGCATTTGTTACACCACTATCTTTTTTCGTGTATAAATTCAGCCATTTCGCTCAAAGAAAAAGAAAAAGAACACAATAACACAATTTCGATCATCACTGATCATATTTAACACCTTCATCACAAAAGTTCCTATTATAAATTCTCCTCGTTGATCTCCACAGCAGATCGACGATGTCAGTGTTCTTTTGTTTCTTTGCTTTCGCTTTAGTAAATCCTTTTCATTCTGTTAAAATTCTCACCAAACTTCACTAATTGCTTTGTAACACCCCAAAATTATAACTCATAACCGTTGGCGGTCGAGCGTCAACAAAATGGTGCTAGAAGGAGGGTGGTGATCAAGAGTTACCTCTAAACCTCTCTCTATAAATAGATTCGTCCTATACCATGTTGCTTTCAACCCTAAGCATCACTCGCAACCTTCTTCCACGGTATTTTTCATAAGGTTTCCCTAGCCTTAGGAACTTGGAGTTCCCAGGAACGCGGAAGCTAGCATCTGTGTTTGAGGACTGCAAGCTGGGGGTAAGTCCAAAAGGTTAGAGGATTAGGGTTAGCTGCCTGGGCTAGGTCGGGCGCGGTTATGTTTGCGTCGACATGATGTGTGTAATAAAGAGGGACAATTGACAGAAGAGTTGTCTAGTGGGGTGAGAAAAGCTATCAACTAAAGAGTTTAGTCGATCCTAGGAAGAGGAGGTCGATGAACCAGTCTTCTGGGATGACGACATGTCAAAGGAGGTTTCAAGGAGTAGGCCAAGGAGATCTCCAGAAAAATGCCCAAAATGGAAAAAAAAGAAAATATAAATGAAATGAGGAAAAAGAAAACTCAGACCGTACCCATGAGTGATGGTCGGGGAAGTCGAGGAACTCACTGGAATTTGGGATAGGTTCTAGGTGTTTTTAGTCGTCGATAGCTTGCTATGGAAGGATTTTCTGCAGAAGTCTAGGGAATTTGCAAAAATGGTAGAGGAACTTCTGGAGCAAGTTTGAGGTTTTATATATAAGCCGAAGAAAGAGAAATGTTCGAGTCTTCCAACCATTGGATGAGCACGCAGATCAACGGATTAGATGTTGTGGGCCAAGGATTGATAAGGCGGATGCACATGGACAATTAACGTGGTGACGACAACACCCCTGCAAAGTAAGGCACTTTTTGGTGTCTCATATTCTCCCAGGTTGTCTGACGGTGTACTTAAAAAGCAGACTATGTGCAAAGGCACAATAAAAGATAATTTCAGCACAAGTTTTGGCAGCTCATTATGAAATGGGGGGGAAGGCTAGATGATGTAGCTCGGAATAGCTTGGCTAACCGTCCTGAGTAGTTAGCTCGGGGTAGGTCGTTCTAGAGGAGCTTCAACTCGCTAAGAAGAAGATAATCCAGTCGAGGAGTTCGCGGAAGCAGCTCAGGCTAGTGGTCAATCGACGACTTGGAGGTAACAACTCTAGGAGCTCAGATACAAAGACAGACCTCGAGGCTTTGAGGTCGCAAGGTGGAGAAGTCGGGTGCCGACCTCTGCTAGGTCTTATAGGATGGAGGTCATGAGGCCGTGGTTACAACCTAGAGACCTCTTAGCTATGTGGTGAAGGAGGAAAGAATCATAGTAGGATAAAAAGTATAGCTTGGTAAGGGAACTTGCCAAGATAGAGATATGGTAAGTTAGGAAAGAAGATCTCGTTAGATCTTTTTTCAGTAAGGATTCTCTTGGGTGTCAAGGCATCCTCCCTATATAAGAGTAACCAGGTTCTATGTAATTATTATCGCACTTATACCCATTAAGTCTATATATCTCAGTTTACTCTCTCGATTCTGACTTGGGCATCGGAGTGTCTATACCTAGACTCCCTCCCGGCACAATGCAGGTTATTGAAGCGCGAGGAAGGCAAATGTTTGAGGATTGATTGGCTCAACCCGGTCCGTGACAAATTGACACATCAACCACCGATGGAAAACAACTCTAGAGACCAGCAACTGTCACCTCCCCAAACACTACTCTAGCAGCAAAGGCCAATTCAACCGCAGAAGAAAAGGGCCCCCGCTGAAGGGGACCATTCTTCTTGGACCCAAAAAACGGATGGTCCAAGCGAAACAACTGCTCTAGCCTAAGCTCTGGCCACCAAGAGGGCGACGACCTTCGTCGGCAGCAGCAACCACCCCTACGAGCCATCGGCAATTCCCACCAGAGCCATCCACCAAGTGGAGAAACTCCATATCAGGAACACGACCAAGGAACAAGACATCGAGAGGGGATCTGCCCCGAATCATGCCATCTCTAAGGGAGAGAGAAGAATCGGCCGTAGTAAAGAGGCAAAAGGGAGAAGGAACTTTAGATCTGGCCAAGGGATTTTTCCAGAGAGAGACAAGGGGTTGTTTTTTTAGTCAGTTATCATGGCTTCAACTTAAGAGAATGAGTTTCAAAGCAACATAAT
>BKCP01005849.1:1511044-1548651 GCA_008636005.1 Striga asiatica | reverse complement strand
AATTCACGAATCACGTCATTTGGCTAATGGGCTTATAGCCCCAATTCAAAACAAACCAACTGAATTCCAAATAAGGATTATAGAAAGTTGAAAAAGGTGGCCACTTCATAAATAAAACAAGGCTAAAACAATTTGAATTTCGGAATAGGTCTCTAAGCAAATAAATCATGCTCAATCTTCCAAGCATCATAATTTGAAAATGCCAAATCTATATATAGAATTTTAGGAAAAATATTAATTACAATTCTTTTCACTTTCCCTCATTTTTATGTTATTTTCATATATTATATTTATTTACGTTTTCCTCTACATTAATCAATCATGTAAAGTAACGTTAAATCACAATCAAAAAATATATTTTTTTTTTTTCTTTTGTAAATTCAGATTTCGGATATGATTTCAGAAAAAATTCAATTACAAATGATCAACCCTAATATTTTGCCCCTAATACATTTTCTAAAAATATGCACCTGTACAAATAACTTACCTATATTGTAATTTTTCTTATTTTTTGTATCAAGATTGTATATTAGCTAATTGAAATCTACGAATTTGAGTTTATAAAGCACACAAAATTTGAATTCGCCATTGAGTTTTATGGATGAATGTGAATAATCTTTATATAATTGTAGGGTATTTAATTAATCCTATAACAAAATTTTTCCGCTTTACTTTTTATTTAATTGTTAAAAATAATTATTTCATTTTGCATTAACTGAATGCAATATTACTTTTTAAATTTCTATCATATAATAGTTACTAATAATATTAACCAATTATAAATCCACACAAAGGTTACTGATAGTTAGACAGTTATAAAAATTAATATAGATATTTTTCTTTTTTAAGGTATTTATTTTAAAAACTTAATACTATTTTTATTATGTCGTTAGATGATATTTTTAAAATTTTAATTGGTGTTGTTAGGACCGACAACTCAAAGCTCAGTTCTCCTTCAAACCCAACATACAAGCCAAATAAGGTTCCATTCTATAACCAATTGGCAATAGAAAGAGTAGTCCACCAAATTATATATTGACTTGGAAATTTTTAATCTTTCGAGTAGTGGTACATACATAAGTAAATAATTCATAGTTATATTGTTTATTTTTACTAATGATCAAATTTATAAAATGTGACATTCTATTATTTAATTTATAATTTTAAATATGATATACACACATGGGTCTTATAGTATATTATTTGTATCTGTACATGTGCACAGATCGATTACTAATTCCACAAAAATAGATGAAATGCATAATAAATACCCAAGTTCAAATAAACTTAACAATTTAAAACTCACACCATGACGAATTCGCATAAAATCTTATTTTTGAATAGATTAATGGATCCATAGAAATTCACAATTACTTAATATAAACTCATGAAATAATTATCTAAAACATGCTATGGTTCTAGGGATATCAATATCATACTAGTCTGTAAATCATAGGGATTAGTAGAATACTCGAATTGATTGAGAATGAATTTCTAGATGCTTAATACATTATCAGATCATTGATCACGAACACGAACGAGAGTCATGAGGGTGAACTGATTTTATGATTTTCTTCAACTAAATCTCATTATGGACATTCGTTTTCATTCGTAATGGAGAGATTAAAACAAATGTATTACATATTACAAGTACTATATATATGGAAAATTTTTACCTTAGATTACTTAAAATAAAGTCATAAAATAATTATAATCACTCATATAATTGGCTAATAGTATATTATCCATAATTAGATTATATAGAAAATCAACAATTCAAACAGGAAAGGGAGATATTCCAAAAAAAAAATATCCACATTATTTTGAAGTACTATTTTTCTGTTTTATTTATTAAATATGAAATATTAAATTCCATGAGTGAGTGAGTGAAGTCAATATGGCTTCTCCCCAATGTAATTCCCGGGTGGATCATAATTGCAAATCATGAAAACACCCTTATTATTAAAACACACAACCCTCGCGCACCCAATCCTCTTCGTCTCCCTCCACACAATCTGCGTATAATGTCCGCATTCATGTCCTCGATCACAAGAATTGTTGTAATAATGGTAATACTTAACCTCCGAGGCCCAATCGGAAGACGCATAGGCAGGAGGCCAACCCGAACCATCTCCGCTGCCCCAAAATATGTTCTCACCGTAGGGCCCACCCGAGTGCTGCAGGGCACAGTCCCCGCGTCTCGTGTTTGCGTACTGAAGAGCGTAATTTTCCAATTTGGAGTCCCATACTAATGGGCTCAGCCCAGCACGGGTCGCTCTGCGGACCGCATTTTGTGGGCTCATGAATTCAGATTTATAGTCTCCTTTAGTGGTGCTAGTGAAGAAGCACGTGACGAGATAGAGAAAGATTGTGAGAGTCGAAATATTGCAATTGGAAAGCCTCATCGTCATCACTTTGTGTACTTGTGTGGTGATATTCTTTAGGGCTGGGGAGACTAGCTATATATATTGATAGAAAGAAGGATATTATAAGGAGTTAATTGTGTTAATTTATTTGGTAATCAATCAAATGATCAATCATTCGCTCATTTCCATTATTTTTTTATGTGCAGGTCCAAAATCTGTAATAGAATGGATATTAGGCGTTGGATTGTGAGATTATGGCACCAGAGAATTTCTGACATAATCCATGTATAATATGAATCCAATATTATTATCTGTATACCAAAATATAACAAGTATTATTAATGATGTTATTGTGAAATTATAAACAATAAATATACAAAAAAACATTCGAGAATTACATCCCTTCTTAATATAATTTCAAAACGTGCTGAGCCTAAATGGCTGTCTCGCACGTTTCGGAAGCTTACTTGGCAACATTACATGCTTCGGCTTTTGGTTCGGATACATTCCCTAATTGTTTAAAATAAAATACTTAATAAATAAGATTTTTGTTTAATTCGATCCCCTCCAACTCCAAAATAAATAGAATCCTAGGATTCTTATCTTATAAACCGTGTAAATAGGATTTTTCGTTTAATATTATAATAAAAAATATAGACGTAATTCACGAATACCAAAATAAAAAATAAATAAGATTTTTTGCTTAATATTATAATAAAAAATTTAGACGTAATTCATTAAATGCCAAAATAAAAAATTTAGCTTTATATATTATTTTATTTATATAATTAATGTAAACACTAAACAATAACATTTTTATATAGTTTAAATTTTTAAAAAAATACTATAATCTTACAAAAATAAATTAGACACATATAGCCACTTGCATATTATATCTTTTCAATCCATCCATGGTAAATAAATTATTTAAATCTTTTTAGAATATCTATAAAAATACATTGAAATGGTTATAAAGTATTACATGATCTTTCTAATATATTTTAAAGAGTTGAAATAAAAATAAAATAAATTTTGATGAACATCATGGTAAATAAATTATTTAAATTTCTTTAGAATATCTAAAGAAATACATTAAAATAGTTATATAATATTAGATGATCTTTCTAATATATTTTAAAGAGTTGAAATAGTTATACAACAACATGTGTTTTTTCTGTTATTTTATGTTTTATAATATTTTTTTTCAAACAACCAGTGTTGTACACGATCGTACTAGTATGTGATTATTTAAAGTAATACCATTATTTGAAACTTTAGTTTGTCAATTATGATAATTTTGTAATTACATCTTTAAAATTATGTATACCTAAATCAAATATTATCTACAATACTAGTACGTACCTCCTCGTGCGATGCACGGAACAGAGATATTAAATGAGTTATTTTCATAGGCTCTGTCCGTTTAAGTCTAAAAAGTAATAGAGTTATCTTCTATTTTCACCTCTTTTAATCAGCGTTAAGTCTAAAAAAACAATAGGGTTATAATATATTTTCCACATCTTTTAATCAGCATTATTTTTTTAGCCAAAACATTAAATATGAGCATGTTAGGGCTAACTTGTAAAATAATTAATATATTATCTCACTAACACATTTATACTAATATAAATTTGACTTTCGTATATAGATTTATTCCTTGATATATAAAAAAATAACAGTTTTACTTATTCTTGTTCACTATATAATACTTGATTATTATTTTATTACAAAATTTGTTGTCATATAATGTCATTATTATTTATAAAAGTTATAGAAGTTGTACGTCTTCTCTTTATTTTTATTTTATGTAATGAAAAATATTTAATGCGCGTTAGTATTATTTATTTATGTAATCAATTTAAAATATATAAATAAATATAAAATTAAATAGTATATAAATATTGTACAAAATATACACACATGTTTTCCTTAGAATTTAATTTTGTATACTAAATAAACAACTTTGATTTAACAAATGTCAAAAACTCAAGCCCTTCTTTAATCAAGATTTTTCTAATTTGCATTATAAGGATTTATTGTTATTTAGCATATTCTACAATGAAAATATATTTTACAAGAATTTTATTATAGAAAGAAATCAAAATAAAAAAATGATAAAAAAAATAATCAGGGTTGACAATAATATACAAATAAATTCTAAAGACCGGTTAATATATTTCAATTTTAATTTTGACCATTATAAAACTATTCAATGTATCTGGTCATTATCTCTTAAATAATAAATTATAATAATTTGAAGAATAATTTATTTTTTTATATGTAACGAAATAAAGCTTAGAAAAAATTATATTGACAAAGATTAATTCACCAACTTGATTTCGCCTGAGTAATTGGAAGAAAAAATTATACCTAACCTATTACAATTTTCTATAAATATTTTTAGATAAAAATTGAATATTTGTGAAAAAAAATTAATATTATGGTTAGAAGTTAAAATATGTTGTAATATTTATCTTGACCAAAATATTATCAACATGAATCGCAGAAAATCAATTTTGTAATTTATTATAATGAATATCAATGAAATTATTGCAGATATTGATAAAATTATTTAAGAAAATAATATTTTTGATCATATCTTATTTGATCTTATTTGAAAAGGTGTATATGGAAGCAATTAATGCATATATTTAAACAGTTTCCAAAAAAACTATGCATTAAATGCTCCCAAAATGTTTTACTACTATTTTTACTAAATGGTTATTCTTAATATATATATATATGTGGATTGGTTCAAATAAAAACTAGTTCTGGTGTGAGAACCGTGAGAACCGTATTTGATGCTATGTTTAATTATACATGATGCTATTTTTAATATTACATTGTGTTATTATTTTCACAAATGCTAATATAAATTATGTTGCTATTTTTAGTCAAATACATCATGATTAAAAATAACATCAAAACACAATCATCATAGCATTACGTACAGTTAAAAATAGAAGTTCTCACGGTTCTCACACTAACACTTAGTTCTCATTTGAACCTCATCCTATATATATATAGATATATATATATAGAGAGAGAGAGAGATGGATAGATTATAAAAATAAGTTAAGGAGTTGAGTTCGCAATTCAATGTACAAAAATAATATATAAGCAAAAGTGATAATTATCAAATTATTTTATGTAAGCGTTTCACTTTCCCTTAGAGATTTTATTAACAAATTGATCCGCAATGATAGTAAAGAACTACAAGTAAATGACTTCTTTCTAAATTTACCATAATCCTACTAGTTATTTCTGCCATGAATTAAAACAACCATAATGGTATCCTCCTAGATGATGACAAAACTTATCCCAAATACTCAAGTACAAAATACTTATGTTTCATTCATTTAGCGATGTAAAAATGTACAATTAAAATCCTGAATTTAAAAACTAAAAATTATAACTAACAATCATACGAACTCTCAGAGAAAAATATTTGTCATTATGCTCAAGAAAAAACAATAAAACTCAATTCTCTTTTCTGAATTTCTTATTCCAATCGATATAACCAAAAGACAACTCCTTAGTAGGTTAGGACACCATAGGTTGATATGATCTTGAGTATTATTCCTTTGGTGTAAGCAACATCGAGTGAGATTCATATATGTGATTTAGAGATCTTCAATATTTAAGTTTCCTAACTCATGCAGGAACACAATTTTTCTTAAATAACCGATCTTCGAAATATGAAATATTTTGTAGTGAATATTTTTAAATTCTCTTTAGATTTTCTCTAGCACATCCAGGATCTTCTCTATGTGGGGAGCTCATCCTTTATATGAGTCTTCCTTGTCCTACTAGAAATAATAGACTAGTTATGAACTAAATAAATGATAAGTAAAATAGATAAAAAATATCATTTCATTTGTTTTGCTTCCTAACAAGAAATAATCAAGAACTAGGATTTAAAATTCTCAGGTCTGCCGGTCGATGTCGATAAATATTTTAAGTGTTGATGTTTATAGAGTCTATCTCAGTAATCCATTATTATTTTTCAACATCATATATTATATATACTAATGCGCTCCGTCCGATTCACAGACATAACAGACTTGTTATTTAAAATCTTTTTTAAAACTTTATTTTAACCATAAATATTTATATTTAACATCAAGAAAAGAAATACAAAATATGAAAAAATTATATATTATTTAGTTGAATATAGTGAGTGTCCCTAACCAAACTAATAATATCCAACACATGATATATGATAAAATTAATTATATGAATCGTCATGCTTGTTAGTATATAATATATATAAATATATATATATATATATTTAATAAATATGAGGTATTTAAGATTCGCATTAAATTTTGTAATTTGGATATGAGATGAAAAATGGCGCACATATTCTGAAAATAGGTACCAAGAATCTACATAAAATGAGATTCTTTCTGAACTTTAAAATATTTAGTAGTTAGATAAATATGGACAAAAACATCATCAATTAAGTTGTACAAACCGAAATATAAAAATTAACTTTTGAAATTAACATTCTTTATTAAACATATACGAATTTTTAATTTTGACCATAAAATATGAGATTTGTAGATTGATAAATATGGATAAAAAAATATTTAACAATTAAGTTGACATGACTTTCCGAAAAGATTTCATAAAAAATTCATACATTTTATTCGTTACATGATTGACTGGATTTTTGTAACCAAATTTACATGTTTGACCGAAACAATTTAAACAAATGATTGATCGGATTTTTTGGAAGCAAGATTTTCAAGATTATTTCTCATTATTGACCAGATTTACCCGTAGCATTAAAGAAAATCATTGTTCATATTTTTAGGAATTAAGGTTTACATAATATCTTTTTCAAATAATATTTTTTTCTCTTTTTTTTTTTTTTGAAATTTGAATTCGAATTTTCATTCACCTGCCATTTTAAAAAAAATAAAAAAATTACTAAGAATTGTAACTTTAAAAATTTTAAGCGAGAATTCGAAAGAGACGACTAAGTTTTGGACATATCCTTTCTGGCTTTCTTGTTGGGACTGATTTTCCATCCCGTTTATCGTATTTGTGCCTCTATCTCCTCAATCTCTTCGTGTTCGCTCTTCCCCCAACATTTACTGGTTCAGAACCTGCCCTAGAGCTATTGCCAGTTTTCATCTCAAATTGAGTTGATCTTTCAAACTCAAGCCTAGAATACTACTTCAAGTAAATCTCTCATTCTATTATGTAGTAATAGATCAGAACGAATCAAAACTCTAATATAGAAATTGCACTTATATTATTTGTTATGTTTATCTAATTGCTTTCACAATTTAAATATTTAATAAACTAGTAAAAGGATTATAATAAAGTAATACTACTTAAAAAATCTAAAATTAAATTATATATTAAATTTACAAAATGACATATATTTAGATAACTTACAATATATACCAGTAATTTAATAAAAAAAATATAATATTAGTAGTAAGTATTTTAAAATAATTATGCGAACTTTATACATCACACACAAAAACACACACACGCGCACTCACCATACTTTACCATATGAGTCAGTATGTTTTTGGTAAATATATGCAACTTGTACTATACCCGTATACTACACAGATACTTGAAATAAATTGATACTTTTACAAGAAAAAAAAAAAGAATAAAATAATTATATTCTTATTGTTGAATTATAAACAATAAAGAACTAAAAAAGTGATATTATTTAACATGAAACACATGTTCTACACTTAATTTGTTAAAAATAATAATTTATAATTATATTTATTAATTATATATGTCCAAAGAACATGTTATCTACAATACCATAAATTTGATTTTGAACTTTTTTGGTTTTCTTAAACCCTTATGGCATGATTGGTATAATGGAATAAAATTTCGTAGCAATTGAATGAATTGAAGAACGTAATGAAATTTCGTAAGAATTGAATGAATTGAAGAATGGAATGATTATAGGAATGAAATAAAACAAATTTTGTCATTGATGCGTTTGGTATACAGAAGGAATAAGACATGAATGAAATGACATATCATTTTTTATTATAAAAATAAATAAAAGCTTTTTTCAAAAAATAATATATTTTTATTAAATTGTATATAAATGATTTTTTTAATAATATATTTTTAATAATATATAAAAATAAAAAGTAATATATTTTTAATAATATATATTTTTATTTTTAATTACACAATAAATAAATGTAAGTTTTTGATTTTTTTATTTAATTTTATTTTTAAAATAATATATAAAAACAATATATATTTTTAATAATATATATTTTTAATATTTATTAGTAATATATTTTTAATAATAAATTATAAAAGTAATATATTTAAATATATAAAAAATAATATATTTTAATAATATATAAAAATAAAATAATATATTTTTCAGTTATATATAAATGCTTTTTTTTAGTTTTATTTATGTATAAGTATTTAATATATCTAATTAAAAAATAAATAAAAGTAAGTTTTTAATTTTTTATTTGAATTATATTTTTTAAAATAATTTTATTTAAATATTTTAATCATGATTTATAATATATATTATATATTTATTTTTTATTATTATTTGTCAATTTTATTTTTTGAAAATTTGATTCCTGCACACATGGGAATGATAAAACCTTCCATTAACTATGGAATGGCTAATTCCATGGATATGGGTTTTGACATTCCGACTGGAATGGTCATTCCTTTTCAAAAAATATACCAATCATGGGATAAGGAATGAGTAAGGGAATGATCATTCCATTCCCATGTCATCCCTTCTTACCAATCATGTCATTATTGTATTGTAATGATTGATTTTCTATATATTAATTTTAAAGTATTTTAAATTTATAATTTGATGATTTAAAATATAAATTAATATATACAAATGTCATATTCATTCGTATTTTTTTATTTACAACATGATAATAACATTCAAACTTTATATCATTTTTATTTAAGTCGAGACATAATATTTTGAGTATTTTCATATTCATTTTTTGTTGTCACTCAATTTCTATATTTTTTCTAGATCTATAAAAAAATATATTTAAATGGATTTTTATGGTATATTAATAAAAAATTATTTTATTTTATAGACTAATTTATAGTTTTAATTGATATTTCTCATTTAGTATGATTAATGAATTTATATTTATTTATAAAGACATATGAAATTATTTTTACATTATATATGCAATATGTATATCAAATCAAAAATCGTTAAAAGATGCTTATTTTGATATATCATATATGAAAAAAAGATATATAAATAAAAAAGTTAATATTCTAAAATGGAGGATATATTTTTATAATAACTAGGTTGTATTTATTTTGGTAAAATTTATAACTGATGGCTATTAATCAATAAGTTATAATACATAGAGCATTTTTAAGTAATCGTAAAATGTTCATCATGGAAAAGTCATACATTATTAAATACCTCTTTGTTTTTTCATGCAATATTATTTTGCACTTGGCAACCGTAGATCGATATTTACTAAGACTGTTTTTCACTTGGTAATTGCGAATTGCATAGACAACTCATTCCTTCAAATTTTTGTTGATTTTCGGAATGTTACACCACAAAATAAAACTATAGTGACAATATGTAATATTGTGATAAATACTAAAGATGTGATTTATGTGAAGTTTAATTTTATATTGAATACAAAAAAAGTTGTTACCTTAAAGTGTGTATTTTGAGTATATCTTTTTTTTTTTCCATCATTCTCATTTTTTATGCCAAATTCATTCCAATATTGAGAACAATTTTGTTTTTGTTATGTTTTAACAGAGATTTGGAATTTTGATTGTATCTTTTGTAAAACAATAACGATATTTTTTCATTTGTAGCTCAAAACTAAATGAATCGGAGGACATATAAATCACGGTTTTTAAATGAAAAAAAATATTTCATAAATAAATTGATAAAAAATTGATTCAAAATGATAAAAAAATAATCATGATAATATAAACAAAAATATGTTTACATGAGTAGTGTAACTAATAGTGAATAGTATATTGTGGCAATTTTAAAAAATATGTTACCATGATCGAAATGAAATCTTTACAATATTTTTTACTTTTAGTTAAGTTGCATATATTGCATAACTATATGTGAAAGAAATAAAAAATTTAAAGTTCAAATATGTTATTTATATGTATATAATAAAGTGTACAGTCCAAATAATAAAATTTTTTTGTATTATTATTATTAGTATTGTTACCATGATTATTGTAAAGTCCTATTCTCATTTTTACAGCAAATTTATATTATATTAAAATGAATTGGTAAGTCTGAAAACAGATATAGATTGAATTGAAAAGATTGAATCGTGGTTAAATCATTTGATTCTATAATTATATTGCTTTTTAATAGAATAGATTTCAAACATCCGGATTTAGTGTTTAATAAAATATTATGGAGTATCTTTTTAAAACAATAAATCCGGTTGTTAAGGAAAGTTAAAACGGATAATAATTAATGATTCAAGATTTGTTTTAAGGAATTGTGTAAAATTACTATAATTGGATGTAATTAATGCATAATGGCGAGAAATACTTACTATATTTGATTTATGTCGATTCTTATTTTTTTTATATATATAGATTAATGTATGAGTTAAATACTGTGATGCAAACTGGATATCATATTCGATATATTCTCACTCTCTGAGTGGATATACTTTCTACATTGAAGAAGGTGCAATTTTATGGATATCCACTAAAATAAACTTGTATAGTTTGGTCTACAATGGAATCAAAATTCATCGCTTTATACTGTGCAATGGATGCACAGAACTGTGCTATGGATGCACAGATATTATAATCACTTCTCACCCCTCCACGCTCTTGTCTCCTCCTTTGGAAAGGTACCAATCCACTTCGTTACCGGCCAGTCCTAACCAGTGATTTCGGTGGACTGGTATCAAATTCACAGATCCAAGTAGACCCCGTTAGAGGAAACCGATTCTGTTAGGGCGATGATTATCAAAACAGCAGCAAAATATACAGCAAGAGCTTTTGCTCGTGACTTAGGGGTTTCTAACTCGAGCGGATCAAATTCCTTGGTATTTGGCTCAAGAAGCGACCTAGTAATATTATTAAGCGGCTCCCCGCACTCACAAGGACTGCTCACATGCGGGTGAATGGTGCATACCTTGTTGACAAAAGTATCTTTAGCTGCCGTAAGAAGTGTATGGAAAGCTTGTGAAGAAATCGAATGGCTACAGAATGTTTTATCTGATATTAATGTTGCAGTAAGCATTTGCTGCCTGTGATGATTCACTGTGATAACCAAGCTGCTAGAAGAAGGGCGCAACGAAACATGCATAACTAAGTCTAGGCATATTTATCATAGACATAATATTGTTCATCAATTGATCAGAAATAATATTATTTCCATTGACTATGTAAAGTCTAAGGAAAATTTGGCTGATCATTTTAATAAAGGAATGAATATAGATTAATTGGGAAGATTCCTAGTGGGAATGCTCTTAAAAATACAAAATAAAAAGAATGATCATAGTGGTAACCCTACCTAGCTGAATGGAGATTCCATGAACTTGGTTCAAGGGGAAATTTAAGCTATGGAAATTCAATTGAACACTTAGGAATATAAGATCGTCCTAAGGCTCTTCCCTAAAGCAATCTAAGTGCAAAATTACTCGTTGAGTGTGGTGAGTGTAGGCCTTCTAGACTTTTAATGAATCTCTAACTTTTTAAAGATGTAGTATACATGACTCTTGATAAGGAGATCACTTATATAAAGTGAGGTTCGCTTCAAATGTAAACACGTATGAATCCAAAGTGTTATCCATTGTCCATAGCCAAAACAGACAAGACAATAGAACGAAATAGACTTAAGGCTCTATTTGTGATTATCATTGTCTTTGTGTACACTATGGAGGAATAGTTCAAGGCATTATGCCCACTAAGCCACTAGTACATCCGATAATATTTACTAAGAAAGGTTCAAAGTCACAAGCTATTTTTTATTATGAAATAGAGTTTTGTAAAGATTGAGCAGAAGAGTTCACATAAAAGCATACATTGATTTCCACTCATATGGGGGGGTTGTTGGAAAACCGGTTAATTAAAATTGAGTTTGATTCAATTAAGACAGATTTTTTATGGCAAAAATTTAATTCATGTTTAATTAAATCGTGTACAAAAATTTTGCGTTCTGAATAGATATTCGTTGTACATCTATTTTCTCAAAATATATTTTTAGTGAGTTTGAAAGAAACGGTTAAAATTGTGGGATTCGAAGGGTCAAAAGACCTATTCCGCATTTGACTTTTAAATGAGGACAACTCTTTTTATTAGAATAAAGAGAGTTGAAAAGGTCACAACAACAACTAAAGCTATGCACAAAGTATTTGTGCTAGCTTAGGCCACACCCGCGCACGCGTTCCATCTTGCCCGCCAGCCGGCTCAGCTTGAAAACTAGCTCGAGCCATGGCCTTAGATCTTGGACCTGGATACTTGAAAATTGGATCGTGAGCTGGACTTAGAAGACCTTGGACGGTTTTGGCCAGTGTTGGGCTTGGACCTTGAGCCCCAGCCCCTATAATATTTTAACTGCAAATTTATTTGATGTGGTCCAATATTAAAATTCAAATTGAGTTAGATTTGGATTCAGGTTCTGACCCAATTCGTGTGGACCTCTTCATATACAAGTTGACTCTTTTCATTTCAACATGTTGACTTCGCCTGACCGTTTCGGAAGTTATCAAGTGGTGTGTTTAACACCTGAGAACGGTCTGACAGTTTTTATACCCTTTATAGTAGTAGTCAGTAGGTTGTTCCCAACTTTAAGTGATAGCTGACTCATGGTTTCTTCTGCCTAAGTTGGAACTCTATAAAAAGTTCTTTCTTAAGTGATAGCTGACTCATGATTTTTCGTGTCTAAGTTGAAACTCATTAAAAGTTTTTAGATAGCAGCAAACACTTTAAAGATACATATGTATCCTTACTCTCAACTGATAGCTTCACAAATCTTACATAGTGCTCAATTCTTGACTCTGTTTTAGTTCACCGGAACTCTGAAGTCTGGTGTGCTACAATATGCGAAACAATTATGGTTGTATCTTGAAGGAGAAGACACAAAGAGTAATCAACACAACATGGAGCATATTTATCTTGCAAAAAGATATTCTCGCATAGGCTATACTCTTCCCACCTTATGTTCTATTGTAATTTTCAATTTTTAGTTTACATTGTAAGAACAAAAAAATCAGTAAATCTTCCATTGTTACTAAAACAAAAGATATGAAGGTTGCAATGAAACAATTACGCATCGCAATTAGAGTCGGTACCCAAATACTGTCCGTCAAAAATAAAATAAAACAAAGACAACTTCCACATATTGTATTACACGTTGCTGCTATACACAACACAATAATAAAAAAAATTACTGTAAAAAATTCCACAATTAAATATATTCTGTAACTTTTCTCAGTTCTTCCAATGAGACAACACAAGAAGAAGCCATACCCTTTTTAATGTAAATATACACGGCCCTATGTCCGCCTTGCAGCTCCATAGGGAGTTTGCAGCTCATTCCCAGCAATCCATTATGCATATTTTTGCCCCTGTACCGTTTTATCTGTCTATTCGGTTCAAAAACTTCCATCCACCCCTTTAGGAGGTGGAAGCTTTTTGTGTTCCGGTATAAAATTTAGATCCTCATAAATGAATTTGCGATTATAAATGCATCATATACGATAATCTATAAAAATATATTTAGACGAAATCACGCAGACTGTCTTTTGAAAAACGGTTTCTGGCAGATGAGGAGCCTCTCGTCACTATTGCTCTCGATCTCGACGACTCGGGCATCCCATTTCAGATGCGTCGTTAGAGATCTTGCATACTCGATTAGTCGAGTACCGTCTTTCAGAATCAACCATCCCTACATTTGGGTTTCACCAAAAGACTTTGATTATCTTATGATATTACAAATAAGCTCTTGAATTCGTTTATGTATATATATTACATGCTGTTGGGGGGACAGTGAAAACGTTTTCGTCAATTTTTTTTTTTTTTTTTACCATAGGGCGTAGTTTTGTAGTTATGCATAAGCTATAGATATTTGGACACAATTCTTAGGTGGTGTATTCGTTTGGGATTTTGAATGACAATTAGAGACTTTATGAGATTTTTGAAGATTTTCGAATTTTGGAGGAATCCTGTGAAATCTTAAGGGGTGTATTTAATTAGGATTTCTAAAGACTTTTTAAGACTTTAGAAATAATGGTGTATTTAATTTAGACTTTTAAAACTCGTGGGGTATTCATTTGGAATTTTAAAAAGTCTGACAAAATCCTGAGGTATTTAACTTATTTGAGACTAAGATTTGTTAAAGCTTTTTAAGATTTGTTGAGATTTCTAAAGAAAAAACTTACACAAAATCTCACTCAAAATCCCACCTCCAAGCTTAAGATTTCACATGATTCCTCTAAAATATGACAATTTTAAAAAGTCTCAAATCTCAAAAAGTTTCAAAATGTCACTACAAATCCCAAATGAACACACCCCTGGAGGTGGAGGTGGAATTTAGAGTAGAATTTCGTATATGTTTTTAAGTCTGGAAGTAGAATTTGGAGTGGGATTTCGTATATGTTTTTTTCTTTAGAAATCCTAGCAAATCTTGAAAAGTATTAACAAAATCTTAGTCTCAAATAAGTTAAATAGCTCAAAATTTTGTAAGACTTTTTAAAATCCCAAATGAATACCCCAAGACTTTTAAAAGTATTGAGAAGTCTTAAATTAAATACACCAGGATTTCTAAAATCATAAAAAGTCTTTAAGATTTCTTAATCACATTATCAGATTGTGAACTTTGTTCAAATTCGTCTATTTATTTTATTGATGGAAGGAACTTTAATTAAGATGGATTTTAGAAGTAGAAATAATAATCATACCTCTGGACGAAGTATACGATCTACCTCAGCAAACAAATCTAGCATTTGGCATCTTGGCTTGTCATCAAATTCAAGAGAGAGAAGTCCATCCGCATGGACCAGATCATATGTTCGTGGATATGTTGGAAATGGTTCGCACCTGCACAAACCAGAGTCCATGACAACAAACTAATGATGAATATGTAAGAAAGTTAAATTATGTTCGCTTGTTTCATCAAAATTGCTGCATCATTAAATTCATCTACCCTGGCATCCTCATGAAGTCATGATTTCAGGTACAAGTAAGTTGTCTAAATTTTCACTCTCAATTCATCTCAGAACTCAAAAGATTTATCTCTTTCATGAACTACTTCTCTCTTGATTTTCCCCCCTATAGAGAAGGAAAATTATGGAATTCTCAAAAAGAAAAGGGCACCAAATGGCATCAGCGGTTAAACTATACAATATATTTATTTACAAGTGGTGCTCCTAAGGAATATCTCTATTTACTTAAATTGCTCCTAAGGAATGGTGCTCCTTGATGAGAACCCTAAACTACATGAGCCATAATAACTGGCTAACTGCATGTTATTATTACTATTTACGCTCACAAATAGTTATAAGAGTTCCCATGTTTCCTCATGAATGCTCGAGGAAAGCATAGTACTAAGTTGGATTAGTTCTATAAATTAGGTCTCAGATGATCTGATCACTGATCACTCAAACAAAGCCTGCTCGAGAGACGACTCCATTCAAAATTTCTATTGCAGAAAGCAAGTGATGTGACCTCCATTTGACTAAATCTTTTTAACAATAGAAATATTATAGATTACAAGTCCTAATTTAAGAAATAAGAATATGACGATTCTATACTTACATATATCAATTTTGACCTATTAGCGGGACTGAGAAAGTACTAAAGTCGAAATTACCAGTCATGCAGCACCCCAACAAATCCGCGGTCGTGTATTAACGGCAACGTATTTAGTCCTTTCGTAGGGACCACATTCATCACCCACACAGATTTCCCAGTTTCCAATAAAGCAGCATTAAATCCACCGAGACGTGCATTCATGTCCAACACATTCCTCAGCATGTTGTAAGGTGGTGAAGGATCTTCAACGCCAGGCCTCTTAGGATGATCAGAAAATATCAGCGGTGAAAGAAGTGACCAATAGTTGCGAACTGCATAGTTCCAATTAATAGCATCTTCATTAAACTCCTCTGAGTGCAAACCTAACAGAAAAGAGAACATCATTAGATTTTATTATCAGGCAACATGTACTACTACTAGATTTTCAGCTTCAGGATCTTTACAAATGAAAAATCATGGAACAATCAAATGTGGGTGATATTTGTGAATGGACACTAAAAATCCGCAAGTAACAATGTCAAACTCACTTCCGGCTTCATTGGCAGCCTTACTCTACTCTGGTTTAATAAAGTTATATCAGAGTATCAGGCACTAAAAGTTGATAAGTTAAATGACTGTCAGGCAAGTGAATAAGTTGTAAAGGCGTCTATTTGTTTATGAAACGCAAAACTGAAGCAAAATCAGAAATCTAAGGCACCCTCGTTAGTTATAGATTATCATAAAAATTTATGCATAATTGAAGACACTAATAGAATTTTTGTAGGTTAGAAGAAGACAGTAACTTTTTCTACTGATTTCAAATAGCCCCTACATATGATCGCATGCAGCTCAACTCAGCGAAGATACAAAGTTCAAAGTTATATGTCAAAGGAATTCTACCATGGATTTCTAGTTCTGCTGAGCTCATTTTGGCCTGGGAAGGCCATTTTCTCCTTTCTTCAATAGGAATCCATCGGCGGCTTTGAGTTCCTCCAACGCACGACTGGAGGGGGCGATAATATGGGGTCTCAATGTCATGTCCTTTATTGCATAGAGAAGGGGATCCACTTTTCCTGGAAATAGAGAACTTTTTCCTCATCCATGCAGCTACAACATAATTTAATTACAAAAAATACTTTTGGACCAAACACAGGAAGAAGTTCCTAAACTACTCTGTTCGTGCAAAATGCTTATAGTCTAATTTGACGTTCAACCTGCTCTTATCACTTACCTCAATCTATTCTGTGAATTTACGCTTCTGTTCAAAGATATCATTATGTTTCTAATGAACACAAACAAAATTGGAAAATTTCTGAAAATATGTCATGAAACACCGTTTTGGAATTTCATGGGTGGCTTATGAAGAGAATATTAATACATGCATGCTCTTTGAGCCTTACCTTGTTGAGTAGCATTTCTTCTTACTAGTCTTCTTCCACACAACAGTTTCGTCCTGCTGTGGCAACATCTCCCAGCAGAGGCTTTCTGTTAGCAAACGGACTGTGTTCCATCTCTTTAGGTTATCTTTGTTGCGAAGTGAACGCTGAGAATTTGTAAGTGGGTCAGTCCACACAAAATAGCCCCCAGGTCTCAACAAACGATCGACTTCGATCAAGTATATGCCATCTGCACCACGTGAGGAGATTCATGGGACAACAAAAAAATAGATTCTTCCGAATGATAGAACTTCCATTTATTTTGTATGGTATAAAAGTATAAACATGTGATTGGATGAAACTCAATCGAGCTTGATCATGATTCCATGGGCTTGGTTGCATGAGTCAGTGGTTTTCTAACTAAGCTTTCTCTGTTTCGGTTCTTTGATAATGATGGTACAAAAGAAGATGAGACTCGGTGTTGACTAACTTTTCAAGTCCTTGCATGTTCTCTCTAGTTCTCAATCTGACAGCAGGTTATATTAATATAATATGTTTGTGGGAGGCCTTGTATAGGAGGGTGCGAAAGCCAAGATTCACGTGCCATTACACAGAAAGTGACCCTTTAGTAAATATTTGACTCTTTAACAACCACCGTTATCCAAAGAAATGAACCAATTTCTCTCATAAATTCCATCCTATTAACAAATTACAAATATCATCATAAGCTAACATTTAACACTAGCCTTCTATTGTACAATTATTTATAGGGAATTGCTCATTTAAGGGTAAAGCATCGTTTTATATTTAGTTATTCGATACTGAAAAATTAAACTAGTTAAAAAAATTTATTGCACCTTTTTTGTCCCATTCAATCCGACATCGTGCACAATGTACCATGTCAAATGAAAGAGATGGATATGGCAACTGCTTCGAAGTAAATGAACCAATCATTGCAGGAAGACCTCTTTCTAAAGTTAGTTGCACTTGACTGCCTGATGCCTCGTAATTCGCTAGACACATGGTCAATAACTGGTTGGATGATAGATGGGCACCAAAACTACCATAGCCACATTCTATGTCGAGGATGGTCCGAACCTGAAATAGAACAGAAAGTCACTGTAATACTCTTGAAACACTGACTAGTGAGCAGCCCGCATTACTGCAAACAAAAAAAAAACAAAAAAAAACAAAAAAAATCCAGACAAGTAGATACAAGAGTATGTTGCTGTCAGATTAAATGAACATCACTAGTAAACAAATGATAAGTTTGTCAAAGCATAACAAGTTACTATGGAGTTAATACTTGAAGAGAGTGTCTACTACATAGAAAGTTTACCAGACATAGGAGAAAAAAGCTTAGCTTTACCCAACAGGAAACCGTTTACAAGACTACAAACCCAGTAAACAAAATAAAAGCCACAGAATATACCACAGGACAACATTTTCTTAATCAAATGTCATTTACTAACTCGATGTTCTTTTACTCTACAAATATGTGATTCAGACACTTACCAATTTCTGCACTTACTCTTTTGCAGAATTCACATGTCCCAGCAAACGACAAGCAAAAAGAGATCATTGTAGAAAAATACGAGAAAAATTAAATCCACTTACCCCAGCTTCTGTAAAGTAGGATACATTTCTTAGCCCGATAATTCCTGCAATTTGGTGCGAGTAGTCTTCGACATCAAAAGTAGATGATACTGAACGAAATGATATTTGATCTTCATCCAACATCATCATTCTGTAATCACAAGACATGGAGATTAACAAAAATATATACAGAAAAAATACCAGCCTCAAATTTCTGTTTGAATTGTAAAACAAAAACCGTCCTCTCACCTCTTGGTCAAGCTTCCAGAGGACAGCACCTCCTGAGCCGTAATATTAACATTGGCAAACCAGATAACATCCCTCCCGGCAGGCCACCGTAGAGGAATTCTATAATTGACAGGTGGCATCACCAAGCAATTACTTCTCGAACCCAGCCCACAGTGCCGACCATACTCCTCACCATCAGAAAATCCTGAGGCCAGATTTTCAGAAACATTGAAGCATGGCACATAGTTTTCCGAATCCTGAGAACAGAAATTCAGTTCCCTAAACCTCGAAGAACCAATCGTGAGCTCCCCAATTTCGTGAAGGTCTGATACCAGCTGCTGTTGAAGGCGTCTGTATCCGTGATAAATCTGTGCTCTTGATATGGAAGTCATAGAGAGTGTCCACCAGAAAGAGCCCGTTAAAGCAAGAAATACAATCACAACTAAACTGATTCTGAGCAGAGAGAGTGTCAATTTATGGCGGCTTCTGTGGGGGCCGGGGCTAAAGGGGTCGGACATAAAACCGTTCTCACTCAAACCATTCTTTGAAGATAAACAATCTGCAAATAGAAACCAAAATGGAAATCTAAAAGATAAATGTGGATGATCAGCTCCCTTTGCACGATTACGATCAATATCTTCCTTCTCTGGCTTCTCTTTCATCTGAGAATCCTCCCAAAAATCTTGACTGTTGCCTGAAAATCGACTGCCGCCACCGGACACACCTCGATGAAGAGGTCTCGACATTTTTACAACCTAATAAACCCCAAAACAGGAATGATTATAGCAGAATGTGAGACCCAAACTGAAACAGAGCAACATAAAGACGATAATCAATGAAGCCCTTAAAAAAAGAAAGAGAAAGGGTGGTGATAAACAAGGTAACACGGTCTCCTGAACTAGATCTGTTCAAAAATCTCACACATCCCAAACCATAGTAAATGCAAAATGAGATCCTATGACATAAAGAAAGCAACTATTATAATAATATCGATGAAGAACTTTTATAATGCCTTTTTACAGTGAACATGTGACACTTCCAAGTAAAAGCAGAATCAGAAATCTAAATCCATTTTTGAAAGTTCGATAATGGGAAATTATATAAAGCGGATATACATCTCTCAGACTCTCACGTCTTAACATAAACAAATTTTCAGATAACAAGCTCTAGAGACAAGTCCTTGCCTCAATCACCCTGAAATTAATGATAAGCAAGCCGAGCTGCAACTGCGATTCAGCTTACTTCGATCAACCCGATAAAATAAAGCACAACCAGAAATGAATACCCAAAAAAACAATCTTTTTGGATGAGAGCATCGATAAAAGGAATTTCCGAACAAATCAAAAAGAAAAAAACAAGAAAACACAAAACAACAAGCGAAAAGCAGTAGCACAAGCAACAGCTCTCCATTTTCAATGTCTACCTTGAAATATGCGGAACTCGCCGAATGAATCAAAAATCGACTAAAATTGGAATCCTGAATTTCAGCCTATTCTGCTGCGCGTTTTCATGAATTTTTCTCCAAACCGAGATTTGTCCTTTCTACTCAGCTCCCTATTCCATTACCCGATTGGGCGCGCGCGCACACACACACAGTCAAGAACAAAATTCCCTATTTTCTCACGCGGCTTTGGGCCCTATTTGAGAGTGAGAATGATCCAGCTAAAGAGTGTGTTCCAGAGAGAAGAGGATAGATATAGATAGATAAATAGAGTTGTCACATATATATATATATATATATACGCACAGTAACTGTGTGAGTGTGGATCTAATATCAGAAGCTGCTCGTGAAATACTGTCTGCAATTTATTATTTATTCTCTCGTCTTATTAATTTGCTACATCAAATCAAAAAAAAAATAATTGTCCAATTTAGTAACTATTTGATGGAGATGAAGCCGCGATGGCATTCTTGGATAAGTTCGACAGACTTCGTATTTAATATTTAATTTCGATATTTAGTTTATTTATTTTCTATTTATGCATCCTTTTATTTTATTCTTTATTTTTCTAGGATTATTTGAAAAATAAATATTTATCTTGCTTAACAAGATAATTAGTAGGATTAGGAGTCTTTGGATCTATTTATTGTATTCCTATGGATGAATAAAGCAGTTTACGATTGAAATTGAAAATCTCTTGATCTCTTGAGTTCTTTGAATTCTTGTATCCCTTTTGTCTACCACGCACTGCATCAGTTGGTATCAGCTGTCGGGACGACTCCAGATGCCGCCAAAACGAAACGACAACGAATGTCGGGATGCCCATCTCGAGGATTTGGATCGACGGACCGATGACCTCATGTTCCAAATCGAACGGGTGGATCGCCGAGTTGAAGGTCTTTCTGAGGGGATCGAGGAAATCCGGCTGGCGATGCGTAACATGATAGCCGGCGAACAGACGAACCGTGACACCATTGGCCGGGGTGGACGTGGCGGAAGAGGACCGATCGGGGCGCCTCGACCGCAGTCACCACGATCAGCGTACGGCCAGAACGAAAGCGACAAGGACACTTTGTCGGACGTCAACCCCTTCGGCGTTCGACGGGACCAACGGGACAAATTTCGAGGCGAGCGGCGTGCGAATTTCCGGGCAAACGAGGGCTGGGATGGTCACGACGGACCACCTCGCGGTGGCGACGGCAGCGACTTCCGCTGGGAGGCTGGCTTTCGTGTGGATGTGCCAGAATTTTCGGGCGGGCTCGACGTCGCGGAGTTTCTCGATTGGCTCGCCGTTGTGGAGTCAATCCTCGTCAAGGAGGTTCCAGAGGATCGACGAGTTGCTCTTATAGCGACTCGTTTGCGGGGAAGGGCGGCGGCCTGGTACTCGCAGTTGAAAGGGGCGCGGCATTGTATGGGTAATCAAAAAATTGTTTCTTGGGCTAAATTTCGTAAACATCTTAAATGTGAGTTTTTGCCATTTAATTATGCTCGCATTATCTATCAAAAGTTCTGTTGTTGCGACAGGAGAATCGTACGGTTGATGAGTATACGAAAGAATTCTATCGGCTTCTTACTCGTATTGATGTTTGAGAGACAGACGATCAATTAGTGTCCCGATATCTCGGGGGCTTGCGTTTACCGATCCAGGATACTTTGAACCTTTTCATTCCAGATTCAGTTTTGGACTCTCACCAACGTGTTGTTATGGTCGAACAGCAGCAGGCGAGACGGTCCTCGTTTTTCTTTTCGCCGGCTTCGCGCGGTGGAGCCACGGCTACAGCGGCAGCAATAGGCCGCCCTTTTGGGTCGGGTCAGCAGCCAGGCACGTCGGCTTCGGCCCAGGTAGTCAATCGGGCTGGGGTGGCAGGCCAGGGGACTTTGACAGCCGCGGCAGGAGGGCCTGGGGGGTCTCGCATGGGGTCCGGGCCGCGGTGCTTTGCGTGTGGCGAATCCGGTCACCGTCAAGCTGCATGTCCACGAGGGCCTTGTAACCTTTTTGCTGATGAGTCCGAGTTGCGAATCCGGTCTATTTTCTTTCTCGTGCGGCGTTTGAGGTTGAGATGAAGACAGAACTCGTTGTGTTCCTTCTACTAGGCACGGAGCACGTAGACGACAGTACACCTCCGGCCGCTATCCACCCTTTGTTGACAGAGTTTGCTGACATCTTCCCAGACGAGCTTCTGACCGATTTACCACCTTTGCAGGACATTCAGAACAACATTGACTTGACGCCGGGTGCCTCCCTGCCTAACCGGCCTCATTATCGCATAAGTCCAGCAGAGCACGAAGAATTGAGGCGCCAGGTCGAGGAGCTCCTTCAGCGGGGTGTAGTCCGATGCAGTTTGAGTCCTTATGCGGTGCCTGCACTGCTCATTCCCAATAAAGATAGTTCGTGGCGTATGTGTGTTGATAGTCGCGCAATCAACAAAATCCCGGTACGTTACCGATTTTCTATTCCCCGCTTGGATGATTTGTTGGATCAGCTTCATGGGGAAAACGTTTTTACGAAATTGGATCTTCGGAGTGGGTATCATCAAATCCGGATTCGTCCGGGAGATGAGTGGAAGACAACCTTCAAGATTCAGGAGGGGCTCTATGAGTGGCTGGTTATGCCATTTGGGTTGTCCAGTGCACCCAGTACTTTTATGAGGGTTATGAACCAGGCACTGCGGGAGTTGATAGGTAAGTGTGTCGTCGTTTATTTTGATGATATTCTTATCTATAGTCGTATCGATGATCATTTGCAGCTTGTTTTACTCATCCTACGGGCCGAATCTTTCTATGCGGCACCTCGGAAGTGCCTGTTTATGGTGTCTTCGGTGCTTTTCTTGGGCTTTGTCATTTCGGCAGACGGTATTCAGATGGATGACTCTAAGGTAGCCGCCATCCGAGAGTGGCCGACTCCTACGTCATTCACGGAAGCTCGTAGCTTTCATGGTTTGGCCTCCTTCTATCGTCAGTTTATTGCCCACTTCAGTTCGATTACGGCCCCAATTACCGATTGTCTTTAGAGGAAGAGTTTTACATGGACTCCGGCTGCCGAGGAGGCGTTTACTCTCATAAAGGCCAAGCTTACGACGGCTCCTATTTTAGTGTTGTCGGATTTTACGGGTCCTTTCGAGCTCTCTTGTGATGCCTCGAAGGTCGGTATTGGTGATTTCTTAGTCAGGATGGGTGGCCTGTCTCGTTCTTTAGCGAGAAGCTTTCCGGCCCACGTTCGCGATACAGTACGTATGACATTGAGTTCTATGCGGTTGTTCGGGCGGTTCGTCACTGGAGGCATTATCTCTTTCACCGAGAATTTGTTTTGTACTCGGATCATGAGGCTCTACGCCATTTTGCATCCCAGGACAACATTTCTGCACGACATGCTTCGTGGTCGGCCTATTTATAGCAGTTCACTTTTGTTCTGAGGCATCGTTCGGGTTCCTCGAACAAGGTGGCCGATGCTCTTAGCCGCCGTTCGTTATTGCTGACGGAAATGCGTGTGTCTGTGGTTGGATTTGAGCTACTTCGTGAGGTTTATTCCGGCGATATTTTTTTTGGGCCCATTGTGCGTCGTTTGAAGAACGGCCCGGTTGATGACTACTCGTTGACTGACAGATTTTTGTTTCGGGGATTTCGTCTTTGCGTGCTAGACTGTAGCCTGCGGCAGTTACTTATTGCCAAACTCCATGGCGCGGGACATGTTGGCCGTGACCGTTCGATTGAGTTGGTGCGTCATTCGTATTTTTGGCCGACTCTTCACCATGATGTCACTCGCTTTGTGAGTCGTTGTCGAGTGTGCCAAGTTTCCAAGGGGGTCGCCTCTAATGCGGGCCTTTATCGTCCTCTTTCCATTCCGTCTCAGCCATGGCTTGCGATTAGCATGGATTTTATGTTAGGCTTGCCACGCACTCAGCGGTGGTTCGATTCGATTTTTGTGGTGGTCGATCGTTTCTCGAAGATGGTGCACTTCATTCCTTGCAAGCGCACCACCGACGCGGTTCACGTGGCACAACTATTTTTCTGGGAGATCTATCGTCTGCATGGCCTTCCTTCTTCCATTGTCTCGGATCGAGATACTCGGTTTGTGAGCCACTTCTGGCATAGCTTGTGGCGTATGGCCAATACCCGACAGGATTTTAGTAGCGTCTATCATCCTCATACTGATGGACAGACATAGGTTGTGAATCGCTCGTTGGGGAATTTACTTAGGTGTTTGGTGGGAGACAACCTTCGGTGTTGGGACCAGCGGCTCAGTCAGGCCGAATTCGCACACAATTCGACTGTTAGCAAGTCCACCGGGTTCTTTCCTTTTCAGATCGTTTATGGTTTGCAGCCTTGGGGTCCTGCGAATTTATTATCGTTGTCGTCCCGGGCTGCGGCGGATCGGAGGGCGACGGATGTGATAGCCGACCTACAGGCGGGCCATGCGGCGGCCCGAGCTCGTCTCGAGGAGGCGACGACGTCCTACAAGAAGAGGGCTGACGTACGTCGACGGCATGTTGAGTTTGAGGTGGGCGATTATGTTTGGGCGGTTTTGACTAAGGATCGGTTCTCGGCCCACGAGTACAACAAATTGTCGCCCTGGAAGATTGGCCCAGTCGAGGCCCTCGAGAAGATCAATCCGAATGCTTACCGCCTCCACCTCCCCTCTCATATTCGGACTTCTGACGTTTTTAACGTCAAACATTTGGTCCCGTTCACTGACGATAACTCGAACGGAGATGAAGCCACTTCGGATTCGAGAGCGAATCCTTCCCAACAGGGGGAGAATGATGGAGATAAAGCCGCGATGACATTCCTGGATAAGTTCGACCGACTTCGTATTTAATATTTAATTTCTATGTTTAGTTTATTTATTTCCTATTTATGCATCCTTTTATTTTATTCCTTATTTATCTAGGATTATTTGGAAAATAAATATTTATCTTGCTTAACAAGATAATTAGTAGGATTAGGAGTCTTTGGGTCTATTTATTGTATTCCTATCAATGAATAAAACAGTTCACGATTGAAATTGAAAATCTCTTGAGTTTTTTGAATTCTTGTATCCCTTTTGTCTACTTGAAAATTTCTTGAGTTTTTCAAATTCTTGTATCCCTTTTGTCTACCACGCACTGCATCACTATTTATTAAACATTTATTGTTAATATAAAACTATTACTGTACCGTAAATTATTTTGTAAAATAAATAATACGGTGGTGGTATTAAATAATTGCCAGCATCGTGGTGCATTAAATACACACCACAAACAGGGGCAGCTTTCAAATTGGAGTAATGGGTCCATGGCCGCAACTGTAATTCACTAATTCTTATTTTGCTATTACCAACCACATAACTATTTGTCACGCTTTAGTTATAAAGAGGATAAGCTCAAATGATTTATTGTAATAGGATAATAAACGAAATATCATTTTAATCCCGCTCATATATTTTAGCATCTATTACTTATATTTACTACATTTAGTTTCCTCAACAACATTAAATGTCATTACTATTTCGGTATTGAAATATTTTATAATCATTATAAAATATTTTGAGGAAGACAATTTATGAATTCACTTACCATAATAATCTCATTCAGATTTATTAGGTATTGATTGGGGACATTATAATCAAATTTTTTATTATTACACATAGATTATATTTTTTATTCATTATATTGCATTCAAATTTATTAGGTAATGATCTAAACATATAATGATTATATATAATTTAGGGTTACATTTATATAGATCAATCATTCATATTTTTCATAATCATTATATTTTTAATCCGAAATTTTACGTACTAAAATTTACGAAATAAATTTACAAATCTTACATTTTTCAGAATGAATTCAATACGAAAAAAAATTAGTCCAAATTTACGTGTTGTTTTGAAGTGAAACTTTGAAATTCAAAATTTTTTCTCATTTTAGTTACAAGAAAATCGGGCTGCATTCAACACTTGGACCAATTTAAAAATTATTCCTTAAATGAAGGAATTTATAGATAATTGTTATCTCTACTCAATCACATGATTATTTTCAATATAAAAAGAGACATATTACAAATTAGTGAATCATATATTACCTAATTCAATATCTTAACATTAAGGAATAAATCCATAGTATTATGTAAATCCGTATCTCATATTATTATATCATTAAGAATATATTATCAAATCATAAAAAGATATTAAACCCATATTGTAAAAAAAATTATTCATATAATTTTATAATAATTCTACTACACTATTTAACAGTATTCATTTTTATTATATAATAAAATAATAATTAAATATTATATAGTGAACAACAATAAGTAAAACTATTACTTTCTCTTACATCAAGGGATAAATTTATATGCTAAAATTAAATTTTTATTAGTATAAATGTTTTAGTGAGATAATATATTAATTATTTTACAAGTTAGCCCTCGCATGCTTATACTTAATGTTCTGGCTAAAAAAAACAACGCTGGTTAAAAGATGTGGAAAAAAACTTATAATAATTCTATTGTTTTTTAGACTTAACGTTGATTAAAAGAGGTAGAAAATAGATAATAACCTATTATTTTTTAGTGTGAAAATAACTCATTTAATATTTCTGTCCCATACATAGCACGGGGTACGTACTAGTTTCATTTACAAGTCACCCCTTTTTCTTGTCTCAATTTTAATAACAAAGATTTTAAACAAAAAATTAATTATGGTTTATGTTCTCCATCTTTTTGTAGTTTCAATTTTTGTATAGTTGTCTTGGCCTTATCATACCTATTTTAGTTTGCTCGTTGCAATTTAATATGATAATTGCTTAATGAAAATTTTTGGTTAGTTGTCCCATATAGAAAAAATGATCTAGTTTATAAATCTAATGAACTATTTGTCTTAGACTAGTTAATTTTGAGATGAAATTTAACTAAGGTATATATGTTCAACCTATTATGATTGCTTCAATTACTCACTTTCCCTCTGGATTAGTTGCTACGGGAAAGGACAAAAGCCTTTTTCTATTAAAATGATTGTCAATAGACATAAAATCTATCAGTAATTTAATTTATGATATATGCAACACGATATCAATTTGAGGGAATTATAATTGAAAAGTCCATATTGTCATTAGGAAAATGCCAAACAAAATTCTTGAGTCGTTTTACATGCAATTATAACTCGTGGATTGAAACTTTAGAATTCACAACTTTTTTAACTTTATCTGCTGGTAAAAAGATATTATAATTGTATGAGTTAAGCAATAAACATCCTCTTAAACACCGGTAATTGCAAGTCAAAATTTATTATTGATCTTCATAATCTTTCGAATATTTGAGCGTGACGGACAACAGTCATCTTTCACTTTATCTTGGCATCATTATTCAATTGCGTCTATCAAATATCAATTTTTTCACATTATTGGCTTTTGTGCATGCAATTGATTTAAACAACGTCTGAGAAGATAACATCTATACTATACTTTTATAAAAAGTCATTCTATTTACTTGAAATAGTAGACAGAAAAATCAAAGGTAATTAATGCTTGCTAGAAATAGAATGACATTAATTGTATATTTGTTTTGGTATTTATATGCTTGACACTAAAGATTTATTATGGGAAAAAATCATAACCGATTTTTTTAGCTTTACTGAAAAAGTTAAAGGTAATTATAGATTTTTTTATCCCATAACATCGGTTTAGTTAAAAAAAAAATCCCATAAAATCAATTTTATATGTCAAACCTATAAATAAAAATTTAATCGGTTAAAATTAAATCTTTATTCTACGTCATCCATAAATAAAACAGATGTCAAGCCTAAATTGAAGGGTTTAGTTGTCTATATAGTTATTGATTTACGTTAATACATCTAATGTTTAAAGTTTGTTTAGATTGAAAATTCCTTATTATCTTTTTACAAAAAATCTTATTATTATTGTATGAAAAATCTGTTCTGATTTGTGAGAATGACTGAGTTGCCCAATAATCAAACTCATAATGTTGTGTACAAGGAGGTCTTTAATAATATATGATTGTTTATTTGTCAAATACTATTTTATTGTACAATTTTCCTGTCTATTATAAAACTTTTATTGAATATTGCATCTTATAATATAATATTCCCCAAATAAATATATGTCGTGCCTCACACGGGTCACGTACTATATATCCCGTACATTTTTTCATATTCATGTATATAATTATAGGAAATGCTCCCCTACCCACTGTGGGCACATGTTAATATGCCCACCACTTATGTGGCATACACACATTGGTGATGTTAATATATTAAATAAAATACATCACCAATGTGTGCATAAAATAAGCGGTGGATATATTATAATGTGTCCACCGTGGGTAGGGGAACATTCTTTTATATATATAATTTTAATTAGGCTATTCAACTAATGCATATCATAGAATTTTTCAGCTCATTCTTTTTTTTAATTAATGTAGAAGAAAATCATTACATTTATATTAATTAAGTATAATAATATTTTTATACAATTTTATTATATAATAGTTAATACTAATAGCAACTAATTATAAATTTACATTAAACCATATGTGAAAGTTACATATTTATAAAAAATATTATTACAATTTTTTAAGATATTTATTCTACAATAAATATTTTTTTATCTTATTAAATGAATTTTATGTAATATTAATTAATTAATTTTAGTAGCATAATCAAAACCCTTGAAATTACACAATCACTATAACAATTGAAAGCATTACATTATTCGTTTCATTTATGTCATCAATATAATGATTCATTATAAGATAAATAATTTATATTTATATTGTTCACCAAAATCTTAAAACATTATACATCCATTATCTAAATTAATATCTTAAATATTTTATACATAGATATAATAAATTTAAATATTATATATATACATATAATAAATATTTTTTTGTTTGTATCGGTGCAAGTGCACANAGGGTATGTTATGTTATTTATTAACAAAATTATTTAGTAAACTCTTTATTTTCTCTAAATTTTGTATGTCATTAATTCTTAATTAAATAAAAAGGTGACAACTATGCTAAGAATGAAAACATCACATTAATTCTTTTACAATTCTATCTTTGAGCAGATTTTTTATTTCTACTAACATGTTCTATCAATTAATAAATTATATTTTAAATTCACGTAACCCTGTATTTATATTTAAGAATTAAAAAAAAAAATGTGATCTTTAGAGCTTTAACTTTGATGTAAAGTCAACTTAATCAATATTTCTAAACTCTTGTTATTGGTTTTTATACATATTGTATTTTAGGCAATCTTAAAATTATAATTATAAATTAGCTACTAAATTGTATATGACATTGATTAAAAAGAACCTAAAGCCATAAAGAAAGATCCCAAAGCCGATCTACTTCCTAAACTAAAGGAGGATAACGCTGTGGATGATGTCCCGGCTGGAGAGTGCTTTGGCTTTACTCACGTTAGTGGCATTTTTCTATGCGGGCTTAAAAAAAAGGGATATATGATTTTAAATTTGTATGAAGAAATATTATAAATAGAAGTTCGCTAATGCTGAAATGGAATGAATTATTTGACGCAAGAAAAAAAAGTAGATATTTGAGAAAGATTTATTTGATAATATTGGAAATAATGTGATTATGGGAATACAATATATGAAAATATGTGGATAACGATTATCGTTTTTGTTTTTATATTTTTATTGTGTACAAATTATATATGTTTGTGCCCCTTTAATTGTGGAAGTCTGCATCCGCCCCTACGTATAGTAAAGGCCCTCTTTTGTTTTCGTAATTATAGTTTATGTTACAATTGTGGAACATAAAGTTTGATTAACACACTTTTATCAGTCCTTTCTCTCTTATTAGTTATTTTATACCATATTTTTTTATTTCTAAAATAAGTGGAATAAAATAAAATTAAAATGCTATATAATCGTATTTACTTTTGTTTGAAATTTTTTATTTCACTCAACAAAATTAGTTTTTGGAAGAAAACGAATAATTTAAAAAGTGTCATTAATGAAAAGATGAAAATATATTAGTTAAAATTGATGTAATATTGAAATAATAATATTAATTGCAACTAATACATAGTTCGTGCGATACTTGATAGATCAGTTAAGGGATCTATATTTGGAAATTAATTGATGCCAGATTGAATCAGGTGTTTGAAAATAACGAGAGAAAGAGAAGGAACTAAGGTTTGTGTTATCTCATCTAAACGAAAAGTGATTTCAATATGAGTGTATTTGCCATTTTATACTTTGGCTATAAAAGTAAAAATACGAAATATATAACTTTTTTTTTTCCAAAATAAAACAACCTTATATAAATCTCAATAGAAAAACAACCGTTATACCAACTGGTATCAACATTAACATATCTAACAAGATAACTAGACAGCCAAGCTACGAAGGCATTCAGCACAGAAGCCCCCTCCAGACCCTACAGGTCACACTAACAGCGACAAGGTTACCAAACATAAAAAAATACAAAAATCAAACCAAGATAACACTTCCATAAAATCTATATCTAAAGAAAGATTAGACAAGCAAAAGCACCCCGAGTTCAAAAGATCAACCATCCTTGCATTTTGTAAGTGACACTGAATTTCTTTCCAGCCCATCCTATATGCTTTCTTTAAAGCCCATAGAGCTGCCTGCAATGTGGCTGTCTCTAAGTTTTCTGAGTCCACACCAGTCTCCTGCCAAGAGTATATCTCTGACCCTCCATCAAATGCTACTCCCCTGAAATCTGCTTTACCATCCAGTGGACTTAGAGCACTGATCTGTAAAGCTACAGACCCTACCCTCCTGAAAAATTGCTCACTATGGAATTTTGCATTTCCCAGACCTTTCTCTTCACACTACAAGAATAATCATTATTAGCGCCACTAATTCTAGTGACGACATTAATGTCATGACTATAAAATGATTATTGTGACGACATTCGAACATATAGCGACATTATTAGCGACGGTATTTTTTGTGACGACATTTGAACATATAGCGACAAAAATTTTCGCCACTAAAAATGATTATTCTTGTAGTGTCATCAATCCTTTGCTGCTCCTCCCAGTCCCTCTGAGCTCCTCTAACCACTTCCAGTACATCTAATGATGCTTGATCAAAGATTCTTCTATTTCTTGCCGTCCATATTCTCCACATCAAACATACCGAAAGTGTCTGCCTAGCTAGCAAGCTGGAATATCTGCTGCAGTTGCAGACTACTTCCCACCAACCTTTGAGAGGCATGGATCCATCCTGCAAATCAAACCATTCTATTCCCAGAAGTTTCCAGCAGGTCATTGATTGTGGACATAGATAAAACAAGTGTTCTGGATTTTCTGGTGATTCCCCACACAGAACACAAGTTTCATCTACCTCCAAAACCTCTTTTCAAGAGATGATTTTTTGTACCCAGATAACCATTTAACAACCTCCACATAAAGTTTCTAAGTTTGGGTTGAAGAGGTAGGTTCCAGGTTCTGTTCCACATTTGCTTTTCTCTTTGATCAGCACTACATGCAGAAGCTTGAGTATAATCTGTCAACTTATGATTCAAAATGTTGATATAAGAGGATTTGACAAAAAACACACCTTTAGGTTCAAAGTGCAACATTAGCTTGTCTTTTTTGGATCTATTGGTCAAAGGGGATTTTGAGAATAGACTGAGCATCATAACGATTGAAAATATGTTCAATAAGCTTCCTATCCCACGCCCTGCCACTCTCTAGGATTAAATCACTCACCCTCCTAATGCTACACCTGTTTTCCAGAGAAGTACAAATTGGTGTGAAGTGAGTCTTATTGGGAATCCAAAGGGAGTCCCACACATCTATAGACTTGCCATCCCCCACCTGATACCTAATTCCCCTCTTCAAAGCTTCTCTAGAACCCAACCATCCTTTCCAGAGCTAGGAGTCCCCATCTCTCTTATTAACCTCAAATAAGCTTTTTTTATGAAAATATCTCCCCTTCATGACTTTGGTAACAAGTGAATTAGGTTGAATGAGCAACCTCCACATTTGCTTCACTATCAGGGCCTCATTAAATGTTCTGAGGTCTCTAAACCCAAGCCCTCCCCTCTCTTTATCCCTGGTCAAACCCTCCCAGGCTGCCCAATGCACTCTTTCCCCCCAGCCCTTGATTTACCCCACCAGAAAGATGAAATGGATTTGCTCATATCAGAGCATACAGCAGTAGGAATTTTAGCAAGCCATCACATATACAGGCAAAGAACTCAGAACTGTTATAATCAGAATTTCTCTACCGACTTCACTCAAGAATTAGTTTTTCCAGGAGCTGATCTTGTTTTTCACACTTTCACTCACATATCTGAAAATATCTCTCTTGGATTTACCTAACCCCAAAGGGAGGCCAAAGTATTTTGCAGTTGAGGCCAAAATATATAACTGTTTCATTTACATAAAATTGACTCTAATATCAAGTAGTATTTATTAAAATGATTTGCTTAGTGATTGGGTCAATACAGACAAGAAGAATGTGATTTGTTCTTAGAAGTCGACTACTACGACTTTAGTGTACGGTTGTAGGTCATGATGATATCATATCATATGGAGACTAACTTTATAAATATGTAATATTGTAAATGACTTTAATGTACTGTAGAATTAATCGTCAGTATTAAAGTCAGAAAGACTTGAAAAATGGTAGTTCAAACCTCAAACGGCTGAACTCATATGTATTGTAGAGGGCCCAATCTTCTGAATTTGTTAGTTTTCAATATTGTGCTGAAAAAAGAAAAAAAAAAAAAAATGTCTTACATATTTTAGACTACCATATTATATATTTAGGACAAAGTAATGATAATGTTAAGGATGTCTAAATATTAGGCATGTCATATTTTTAATTAAAAAATACATATTTATATTATAAAATATTATATTTTTATTTATATTTGATTCTAAAAGCGAGTATGAAAATATGCATATTAATTGGAGAAATACGAACCATCATTACGCAGCCTACTAGAAGACTTGTATTTTTAATTGTTAAAAATGATCCATATTTAATTTTTTAATATAATAGAATGTGGCACATATTATTAGAAAGAACCATATCTTTATGAATTAAATTCGGAGTGAACATCATTAATTAGAAGTACAGGCATAAAAACACGAATTAGATTTCATAATAGCTTACAATTGATTTATATAAAATGAAAATAATTGGACCTCTCCCAATTTCCAGTTGGATAGTTGGAGTTGGGAAGTCCCTTTCTGATTTCCAGTTATTTGGTTGACACTTATAAAGCCTGGCAGAAAATAACACGCAATTGGAAATGTTTTGAATACGCTATGGGTGGCCAAGAAAAGGATACGTAACTAATTAATAATAGAGGCCAATAAAAGAGAAAAAGTTGAAGCTAAAATCTAGAGTAACGAGTATATTATTATTCCGTCCGGAGATTATTTAATTTAATTGTTTATAAATAGAAGCATTGCTGAAGATTAATATGTTTAATGGCAATTAATATGCACATTTTAATTAGCAACAAAAAGAGTATTATAAATATTGCATTTTTAAGTAATGTTGTGTGATCTCATATTCAAACATCATTTTGGATCAAAGAGAGAATGATATAAAGATTGAAAATTTGTGACATTTTTCTAAATGGACCATCATGACTCATTGATCAACTTTAGCATATGAAAATATAATATTTCCACTACTGCGCTTACTTTATGCATTTGAATTTGTTAGTTTACTTGAAGTTATATTCTATAAGTGTATTTTTAAATATGAGGTATATAAAGAAAGAATNTTATTTTTAAAATAATAGTTGTTGGGGAATTTATATAATTAAAAAAATAAAAAAAACAAGTGGACAAAAAAAAACAAAAAAAAAATGTAGAAAAAAATCAAAAACTAGTATTCACTGAATACGTTTTTTTTATAAATTTCATTGAAAAACGTATTTTCAACATACGTTTTTCATTGATAATACGTTTTTCAAGGATAATTACATAAAAAAACGTATTCAGAGAATACGTGCTTTTGATTTTTTTCCACACCTTTTTTTTGTTTTGTTTTTGTCCAGTTAACTTTATTTATTTATTTTTTTGGGTAAAAAAACCAGTAGTTGTTTCCCTTCAAAAAAAATCCTTAATTACTAATTTTGGAAATATATTAGCCGCAATTTCCATATTTAGTGCTTATATTTTTTGAAACTTTTTAATTAATATGGAAACAGATTTCTTAACCGCAATTTCCATATTTAATGCTTATGATTTTATGAAACTTTTTAATTAATATGAAAACAGAATTTTATTTTAATTTAAGATAATTCCTTAGCAAAACTAATTAATAGGAATTTCCATATTTAATGCTTATGATTTTATGAAACTTTAATTAATATGAAAACAGAATTTTATTTTATTTAAGATAATTCCTTAGCAAAACTAATTAGCAGAAATCTGAGTATATTAAGACTCTGATTTCTAGAAATATTGAGTTATTATAGAATCAGATTTCGGTCTTGATTTTATAAAATATAAAGTTAATTCTTTAATTAAAAAAAAATAGCATTCCATTTAGCCAAAAATTTCTTTGTCAGTTCGAATATTGAAGAGTTTATGCGTTCTTTTTGGCATATTGAATTCACAATAGAAAATTAAATAGGTGGTAATGTCTACAAAAGAGATTAACTTATTTTATTTAATATAATTTATTATCAGTTACTTGCACGTACATCTTGTGTACTAATTTGAAATATACATGTTTTATGTAATTCTGCACAATTTAAATTTTATATAGTATTTTTAATAAATTAATATAGGTAAATTGTATTACATATTGATTTTATATTTTTAATTTATAAATATTATTTAATGAATATATTAATTTATAAATATTAATCAATATCTCTAACCCGTGCATCGCACGAGATTCGTACTAGTTTGAATGAACCTACAAAAGAATTATATATTACGTATGTGCTAATCATATAACAAGCACAACAAATTATATCACAATTGACATTGGTAATTTGTCATTTTTCATATTTAATGTTTGTCTTGCTTGAATGTGAAAATCACTCAATTGATGAAATGAGAGGTCTATCATTAGCAAACTAATTATGATCAGGACAAAACTTAATTGCACTAACATTTGAATATGTAGTAAAGGTAGTTGATAGTCTCATTTGAAGTTTAATCATAAAGAAGTTTAATTACTCGAATTCCCTAATACACCTAACCTGAGATTGACTTTTTAATTGGAAATAAAATATTGAACTTATTTTATTTAAGCTGCAATTTTGCACCTTACTCTGGGAACATTTTTCAAGGTGCAGTTAGAAAGAGAACTAAAAGAATTTACTGGATAAATTCAAAATGAAAATAAAATAGTAGTAGTAAAGCTGACATAGACCATAATTAGCAGTAATTAATGTGGTAACAGTAATTAAAAAACTATAAATAATTGATAAAGTAGGACTATAGAAGTCACATGCAGGCTTAATTGTTTTGCTGTAGATGGGTGGAGTCCTCTAGGCACCGACATCTCCATTGACGTGTCGGTTGTGTGTGAACGTCTCAAGGGACACTGTGTGTGGACTGCCGCATCCGATCGCACCTCAAAGAATTTTTAACGCGGAAACGGAAAATCCCCCCCCTTATATATATATATATATTAATAATTGAGAACGTGTTGAGCCTATGTGGCAGACTCGCATGCTTCGAGATCTTATGTGGCAAAATTACATGCTTCGTTATTAGACTTGGATAAGTTTGTATTATCTATAAATATGTTGATTATTTATGGTAGGGGTGGGCGCGGTCCGGAACGATCTTGGATTTGACTTGTCCGCATACTCATCCCACTTTTATGACGGGATGAGGCACCGTCCCCACCCATGTAATACATGGGTGTCATACTAGTGTCTATTCATTACGGAATGAGATGAGATTTCACCATCTATATAAAAGCCAAGCAGCTCCAATTTTCCGGCCTAAAGTATTCTAAATGCATCTCATTAATATTTTGATCAATTTGATATAGTTTGTCTCAAAATTGTAATGAATATGATTTTCATTAAGTATGAGAGCTAAAAAACTACTCTCTCCATTTTGAAATATAAGGCATTTAAAGTTATTGCACAAATATTAAGGAGACATTAATTAATGAATAAATTGACTAAATTAACCTTATTTACTCTAATCATAACCACTCCACACTTCCTTAATTTCAACACAATGAGGGTATATTTAAAAAAAAATGCAAAAATTTATCTTGATTTTTGAGCGCGCCTTATATTTCAAAAAAATTGAGAAATCTTTATACGTCTTATATTTCAAAATGGAGGGAGTATAACTATTGGTATATGTGAAATCAAGGAAAAAAATAATTACAATTCATTTTTCCATGTACATCTAATACATACTCCAAGTAAATTAATTATACATAGGAAGAAACTTGGAGGAAAAAGTTTACAATAGAATTTTAAAATAATAGGTAGAACCGTAGAATATAGTTTTACTCCAAAAATACTTTCAATACACATACACACACATACGGAAGAAACTTGGAAAAAAAATTTACTCTAAAACTACATTAATTACCTATAAATAAATTTGTCAATTTCTATGTAAATTTAATCATAATGACAATTATTTATTATAAATAAATTTGTATATAGTTATTCATTGGAAAATTACACTCTAATTCACATTTTCAAATAAATATTAAAGTTATATTGTTATTTCCAATGTTAGTGTGAAGTTGCATTCTAGTTTTCTATTTTTTTTTTTATCTTATTCTTTTGTGAATAACATAATTATTTGAATATGAAAAAAACAATATTATTTATGACAATGCCTCAAAGTGTGCATTGCATATGTCCTAATCTATCTATATATATACACAC
>BKCP01005849.1:1479310-1510898 GCA_008636005.1 Striga asiatica | reverse complement strand
ATATATATATATATATATATATATAAGTTAAGTAACACGTAGGAAAAAACCTCCAAAACTATATATATTATCTACAAATAAATTTTATCAATTTCTAACTATGATATATCATTTTTCTTAAAACAATGAGTATAATCATTTGTTTAAGTAAATAGTTGAATTCATATATAATTATGCATTGGGACTTGCACATATTCATGGCTTTGAAATAAATTTGTTAAATCCTATGTGGATAACTAAAACAATAAAAATAAATATTTGTACAAATGCTTAATTCAAAAATAATACAGTTATCAGTATAAATTAATTTATGTATAAATATATTATGATATTATTATAATCTAATATGGATTACAAATAATATACATTAATAATAAAACAATATCAATGGTTTACCACATAATAAAAGTAACTATGTTCATTATTGATGATATTTCTCAAATATATAAATTTCGATACAAGAATTCATTAATCTGGTTAATAACAAATTGAAAACTTACAAAATAATATTTTATACATTGTTATTTTATTTTCTAATAAATTTCTTTGAATAACAAAAAAATACAAATATATATATATATATATATAGAGAGAGAGAGAGAGAGAGAAAGAGAGAGAGAAAATAAAATTATATTTGTTATAATAATGTAATTTATTCAACTAAAAAGGATAATTTTTTTAATAATAAAATAGTATCATCTACGGGTACTGGGGATGAACTTGCATATGAATATGAAATATATCTCCAAAATAGTGAATAGCCTTTACTTAAACAAAAGGAATTATCTGAATTTAGGTCCCTTTTACCAATATCAACCAAGAATATGAAAAAAAAAATGAAAGTAACGAAAAAAAAAAGACAACATAGAATTCGAACATGACATTAAAATTTGATTGTATTTATGGGTGAAAAATACATAGATATTTAACATATATATGATATTCTGAAAAATTGAAAAAAAAATTAGAAATATTAATGTACAAAAGAGAGAGTTACATGATTTCAAAGAGGTACAACTCATGTTTTTAATTGTGAAGACTGAAGATAAAATTCGTATTGGTTTTTGTGTGATTGGAGGTGATTCAAATATCCAAAGTTTGTTTTATTTTGTTTATTTTTAGTTGGTATAATTTATTTTATTTTGTCAAAATCTTAACGAGTTGGCTATCTAAACATATATACATAAATTTTGCCATCCTTTTAATTTATTTAGAGGTCTACAATTATGTAACTATAATTCCTGAAAATAAAAGTATAACATATTAATTTATTGTTAAATTTTCTATTCGTATATATATATAGATACATTGTTTTCATAAGTGATGAGAATATATCGTCTTTTATTAAAATATTACGACAAGTAAAGTTTCACACAATATACTACAAACGAAACAACTATTTTTTTTAATCGTATATCACAAGTTTTAGTTTTACTTTTTATTGTTTTAGAGTTATATAGTACACTACAAGAATAATCATTTTTAGTGGCGATAATTTTTGTCGCCATATGTTCAAATGTCGTCACAAAAAATACCGTCGCTAATAATGTCTCAATATGTTCGAATGTCGTCATAGTAATTATTTTATATTCATGACATTAATGTCGTCACTAAAATTAGTATCGCTAATAATGATTATTCTTGTAGTGGTACAATTTAAATATTTTATTCTTATTATTTTACAAGAATTCTATCAACATGTATTTAATATGTTAAATCATAATTCTCATAAAATTTAATGCAAAATAAACGTTGGCTATTGATATAAACATTGGTAGTGATAATATTGATTGTTACCTTAATATAACCTAAGATTATAAAGAAACAAAAATCTTGAAAGTATATAATAAAATAATAACTTGATATATATACACACTATATTTATATATTGTTACTTTTAGATGTACATTTACTTTCACAATTTATATATAAAATAAAAATTAGATGATTGAATGTTTGAACATGGATCGAAATTTAGTTGCATTTACGGGTAAAAAAATGACTAATATTGCAGAATAATATTGTGAAAGATAAAAATTAAGAAATGATAACAAAAAGAGTGAGAAAGTTTCAACCATAAGAGAGAGAAAGAGTGACAATATGATTTTGACTATGAAGACTGCATAAGACAATACATATTTATCATCCAATTATTTAGTTGAATTTTTGTTATATATGAGGTCTTTTATATTTTATTTTTAGTTGATATCATTTGTTTCATATAGGCCTAAAGGTCATCTAAAAGTCTTTGTGACTGAAGTGACTTCACACATTTTTATTTCTTTATTGATCCACAAATGAAACTATATTTTTTTATGAATATAAATAACATATTTTGTTAATTATTGTTATTTTTTTGTTATTATAACACATGTTTCTTTTTCTTTAGAGAATGACAAGAATATATTACTGCTACTAAATTGTTGCAATAAACAAATTTAATGCATCGACTACTCTTTTCTTATCTTATATTATAAATATTCGTTTTATCAAAATGAATTTTACTCTTTTTATAATTTATATAATACAATTTAAATGTATTTTTTTATTAATATACATTTTTAAAAATTATATTTAATTACATTTTGCATAAGTTACATGTAAAAAATAAGTAGTTTCTAAGTGACATGAACATAAATAATTATTGGCATGTTTGTAACTTTACAAAAAGTTATTTATCTTGCACATCGTTATGATTACCATCGGACTTATTTTGCAAACAAATGAATTATTAAATATATTTTTTCAATTAGAAAAAGTGAAAAAATATAGTAATCAAAATTGAATTATTTTTGTATTTTTTTCTTAAGTATATTTTTATAATTTTAAATGATTCATATTTGTACATTTTTATTTGAATTATTCTATACCAAATTATCTATAGAATAGAAATAATGTCCTTATTTATTCAAAAATGATAAAAATTATGTTATTATCGAAACATTTTTGGAAAAAGTTTCAAAAATTGTCATTAATGTTTCCTTTTTCTATCAAATATCACTAATATTTTTTTAAGTAAAATTAATATAATTTGAATAAATATATATATATATATATATATATGGTATTTTGTAGTCACAATCAATTATATGTTGTTGTTTTAGAGTCACAAATCTGTGTTGTTTGATGATTGTTATTGGTGATGATAATGTTGAAAATGAATATAATTCATCCATTACTAATATTATATTTAAGAAAACAATTCAAATTTTTTTATAATAAATAATATTTTCATCTACGTCATTTTTAACAGCAAGCCGCGCAACGCGCGGGTGCCGTACTAGTGGATTTTAAAATTCGGGTCAATCGGCCAGGAATTGGCGTACCGAGTTTACAAATTCGGCATAACATCCCCTCTATATATAATTTCAGAATGCGTTGAGCTTACGTGGCAAATTCTCATGCTTCGTAATTCTATTTGGCAAAAAATCATGCTTTGGAGTTAGACTTTGATATAACTTAATATGTTTTATCACACTAAATTCATGATTGATTTTTTTTTTTCTTTAATGAATTTTTTTATTCTTATAATGAATCCAAAAAATTTAATTCGTAGTTACGTGTATACATGATTTATGTAATTGTCCATAAGAAATGGGATTCTAAGTAGATAAATGTAGGATAAGAAAATATCATTTAATCTAAAATCTATAACTAAAATGCACACGTTACTTAATTTAATAAATTATAAACTAAATCCAGCAAATATAAGAATTATAGTGTACTTTATTTTCAGATAAAAAAATTGTTCAAATTTTGTTTATCCAAATAAGACATGTTCAAATTTTGTTTATTTCAAATCTATTTGGTATTTTGTCAATGTAATAAATAAATAATTATTTATCTAAATTCTAAAATTACATATAAAGTTAAAAAACCTTAAATAAACATATTTTACACTTATGCATACACATATCACCATATTATTTCTATCTATTTAAGATATATATTTTTATACTTATGTAATAGTAAATAATATCAATATTTTTATATGATATAAGTAAGAAAATTTAACATGGGTTGACATTTTCATTTAATGTACGGGTGTTTAATTATTATGATTAAAAAAAATATAATTTGTCAATTTAATTAAAACTCAAAGTAATGTTTTATATAATATTAAATTATTTTAATTTTTAAAAAAATAATAAACTTTTATACGACAACATGTGTTATTTCTATTAATTTATGTTTTATATTTTTTTTTTCAAACAACCCATGTAGTACACGGGTGTCGTACTAGTTAAGGTTTAAATACCAATTATTTTATTTCGCCCACCTCATAAGTGCTCCTATATTTATCAATAACCCATTAAAAGGTGAAATTACGCCTCAAATTTCTCTCATGCTTTTCTTCAGTCATGATTCGATATTATGGTGTTTTAGAAGTAGAAGAACCACACCAATATATAACATCTCGTAAATTTTTCGTGTCTTTACTTGATGAATTTTTCTGAGGTGCAAGTAAGAACTTTGATGAGTAGACTAGGCTAGCATTCTTGGAGAGTAGGGAACATGCTATTTTTTTTGGTCGATTGAGTGTCGAGAATCTATTGACGTTTAGCTTGCTTCATCTAGGAGGGACGATTACTTGATTGCATGTTTTCAAACATTTGAGTGCCTCTTTTTTCATCTTTGGTCTTGGAGTGCGTAGTTCGGTTTTTGTTTACGTTCCTTTTTATTGCGGATTTATGATTCTTTTGTGCTCGTTTTAGCTTACTTGCTTTCAAGAAGTTTATTTGCATTCACATTAGCTCAGTTCATCCAATCAACTTGTGATTAAAGTGTTTAAGACCTTATCTTTCATTTTTGTGATAGATTGTATCCGGAATCCAATTTCAAACAATCTTTCATGAGAGAAACGACTTGAGGTTGGGGCTTTTCCCTTACCCTGGCTAAAAAACTACTGCACAATGGAGAACAAACAACAAACACAAGCAAAAGACCACGAAATTGAACGGATAATAAAAATAACACATAAGGTCAATTCACGTATTATATACACGCTCTCCTCAAAGCAAGGGAAGCCCTGTAAATGTCCACTCGTTATTGCCAATCGTCTTCATAATACCACAATTTATAATTATTGTACCGAGGCACTTCAATAACTAGAATTTCAAACGAACATACTTGTGTTCAGGACCCACGACAATAAAAAGAAAAATCAAGAATACAAGATAAATATTTGTGATCTTCCAAAATAATATTTATTTTGAGCTCTTAGAAAATCATTACTCATGAAAGGTCATGCATGGTGTGTTTATATAGATGTAGGATAGTGGTTAGTTGGGATTGTTATTGGGTTCGGTGAAGAACGTCGATGACCGTTATTTAAATTGAAGGAAAATTTAAAAAAAGAACCCTACACGCAACGGATCTGAAGTTAGGATTCAGATCTTGCGGTTTAAAATATGTCGACTCTAATTCGAGTTACATGATCTATGGGATTGAATGAACATGATGACCTTTTAATCTTCTGTTGTATATTCTGACACCTCTCTTCACTCGTCTTTATCAGGGATGACTGCTCGGATATCCTGTCTCAAGTCTCACGAATGTTCGATCTTGAGAAAGAACAAAGAAGACCTTCTTGTGATCTTTGATTTTCTTTCCTAGATGTCAAACCACCAATCAGCTCCTCTCTCTCTCTCTCTCTCTCTCTCTCTCTCTCTCTCTTTCTCTCTCTCTCTCTTTTACCGAGTTTTATGAGGAATAAATCATGTATCATGCGTGGGAGACTAGTTAGGGAAATGATGTATTTATAGACTAGGTCAGGGATGTTCCAAGACCTCAAAAGCCTGCTTTACTCCATAAATAGGTTGATTCAACTTACAAACCAGATGGTCACGACCCTCTGCAACGAACCCCTCTGGTTGCTGCATATAGATGTTTTCCTGAAGACTTTCGTTAAAAGTCGTCTTGACATCCATCTGCCAAATCTCATAGTCTTTATGAGCGACAATAGCCAAGAGAATCCTAATGGATTTACGGTGTATCAGACTTGCGGCGCATGAAGTAAATAAGCCTAAGTGCAACGAAACTATAGCAAGGGTTGAACACTTAAGGTTTACAACTTTTGCAGACTCTGAGCAGAATACACGACCTATGGGATCGAACGAAGGTTTTTAGACGATCTTCTCACCTCTTTGTCCTCATTTCCTTGTCGCCGGAAGTCTCTGTCGTGTCTCATCGGGATCGCCGATCACGTCCACTGGGTCCGTCGCATCTCGTTAGGTGGTGAAAGGGTACATGCGTCGTGGGACTACTATTGGTCGTGCGCGGCTGCTGGTCGCGACTGGGGCGCGTCATGTGAGGTTGATTCGTGACTGCCGTCGTGCAGTTGCAATGTTGGGCTACGGCTGTGGTGTGGGGTTGCAGCTTGCGGTGGTCCCCAGTGGTGCTCTGGGGTCGTGGGATCGAATGCGGTGATGCGTGGCCTCGGTTGAGCTTGAGGACTTCTGTAGTATGACCCGACACCTTCTTCATTCGTCTTTATGAGGGACAAACTCGAAGATTTCTCGATTGATATTACAAATCTCAAAGTCATGTGTGTTCTTATGAGAGATGCGTTTTGAACCATTAGGAGAATAAGTGTATTTATAGGCTACTATAGGAAGCCTAAGGAGGTGTTAATTATGGGCTCCCTAAGTATGAGCCCAACTGTGGACGCAGCCTACTCCGCTCATACTTTGACAATATTTCAATCCACTAAAGAAATATTTTTCAGCTCTGAATATATCTCCTAAATTACATTTAAGGCTCCAATATAATTACTCGATTTATCTTCACGTGTTTAAGAAATAATATCCAATAATTAATTTAATTACCGATAATATAATTAATTAACTTCTTGAACCAAAGTTAGTACCACTCAATTCATTATTATTATGTCGAAACTCAATTCGCTTGCAGTGCTTAACATAATAGTCTTTCTTGAACTCACTTCGGGGACATCATCACACTGAGGTACACGGTGACCGTAAATAATCGAACATTACACCGCATACACACATCATCACTAACTTACTCACCAAGGCTATTGATGCAATAGAATGAATCTCATTATTTAGTAAATAAAAGTAGCAGCTACTAAGTTCACGTGCCTGCTATTTTCTTACAGGTTGAGAGTACGCAGTAATTGCCGAGGTCTAATTTTATTTACTTGGTCAGTGTAAAATAAACTTATCCTTCCGAGATTCGTACAATACACTCATAGTGTACTAGTGCAATTTATCTGTTTAGACCAGTCGATCAAAATTAAACTACAACGATTCAGGATAGGTTGTCTATTTTCATCTAGATTATGAACTAATTATTTATGTTTTACAAGTAACCATTAATATGATATTCTGTCTATCAGTGATGAACAATAAATTATCCAAATGTAAAATATCATAACATAGAATTGTTTAATATACATGATTCTCATTCAACTGAAATACTATTAATAACGCAAAAAGGCAAGCTTTCAGTATATACACTAATACTCTTGTACACAACGGGATGCTATCGAGACCCCATCACACCCCACATACCTTGAAACTTTGCAGCGCCTAGACATGGCTTGCGTCGTTGGATTGCAAATGTCCCAACACCCATGGTCACCCGACAACACTTGCATGTCACCGAGCTGTTGCAAGTTTCGCATCTTCACAACGAGCCCTGAGCGTCTCAAAGTGCAAATTTGTGTGTCCTAATGCTCGTTAGTTTGATCGCTTGACCGTGCGCTCATCCGAGGCTGCTCATTCTCGAAACTATCTAACTTCGATTTACTTATAACTCAATTTTAAGCTATAACTAATTTTTTTTCTTTTCATACATTTTCAACTTTCAGTTAATTACTTATGCAACTAAAATGTTATTGAGATTTTTTTTTTTATTTTAAATTTATATACTATGAAAGTAGAATGCTTGCACATCCATTAAGAAATATAACTTTGACCAAACTCAATACAAACCAATTTACTTACAAATGACTGAATTTCGTGTAAATGTATTATTCATCTTTATTTATCTCGTGGATGGTTTTGTTGTACTTTTAGAGTGTGGGAACAAAAATACTGTCAGAATTCACTAATGCAGAAAACTAAAAGAAATAAAAAAGAAGACGAGAAAAAAAGTAAAATGAGAAGTCCTTGTAGATGGTCAAAATAAAAATAAAAGTATCACAACATAAATATATCTATACTTTTTACAATAATTTTTTTTTTTGTCAACTTGGTTTACCTCTGCCAAGATTGTATATATGAATAGTTTATTTAAGATTAACAAGTCAAAGACTCATAAAGTATAATCAATGGCTACTTTGTTTTGACTCCAATATGCGGACATTTAATGTCAAGTCGGACATAACAAAGTTAAACTAATAATGATATGGCCTTTTTTTCTTGGTTTGATCAATGATAAAATCAATTTTCACGAGACTTTCCAATGCGTTGCATGTTCACGGCGCATAAACCATAAACCCATTGACCTCAATTTTGCTCCAAAGACGATAAGATTCAAACTTAGAGATGTGAAAACGAGCTGCCGGCGGGGCCGACCCACAATCCTCCACTAGCTAGAAAAAATAAATAAATAAATTGGAAGTTACTCGGAAACAAAGATGAAAATAGACTTCAATTAATCTTCCCAAATAGTTTGTTCCTGAAATTCCTTCATCCTCCCATGTCCATGGCACAAATTTTCCCAATAAAACAGCTGTACAATATTATCCATTAATTAATGGCAAAATCAGTTAACTCAAAGCAAAACGTAAAACATTAATATATAGTATACTATATATAAAGATTCATCAAATGCATGTATTTTGTGGTTTTAGATGCAGAATGGATAGCCGCCTCGCCGATTGTTGATGGAGATTTGATACGCATCGACAACAGATAGACAATCGAGTGGTGGATTCCCGACCAAAATGGTGATTTGCAATATTCATGCTTTTTAAATAAAAAAAAAATGTATTCATTATTACAGTACGTAGCTCGTGGACAATAATGGTGAATTATATAAATTAAACATTTGAAGAATATCGATTAGTATAAAAGTAAGTTTGAATACTAATTTACATCGTTATTCGATAGATATTTAGTTTATAAGCCTCGGCTTCTTCAGCCAGACTAGTCTTCTTTTTCATGGACTCAAGGACCCACTCGCATCACAACCCTCTTTTATAGATTCATCGATAATGAATTAATCGAACGCACTTCTACTACCTGTTCAACTTTTGGAAGTCCCTGGGTTATATCACCAGATCTCAATTTTTCGTAAATAAATGTAATTAAAGTATTTCCTTTGTACAGGATTTCCCCATAATGGTCGTGAATAGTTGCTCCGGTCCATAGTTAGAGCAGGGCCGCCGCACCAACTGTCATGATTGGGCATGTTGGTTGACAAGGGCCGTGCCGTCCCAATTCCCAGTATGGTTCCTGACCTCTGCTAGGACGTGTAGTTACCCGATTCCGATCAAGAGGTACCTCGCTTAAGTTTAGCGAGTTCATTTTTACATACTCAGTTTTTTTAACAAGTTTGTTCATACAATTCAACCAGTTCATAAGCAAAGGTTCAGTTTTTCTTTATTGAGTGTGGTTTAAGTATCTGTCAAGGACAGAACCACGAGCAAGCGAGTTTGGGGGTCCACAGCTAGCCATCAGAACCTCGAATAAGGACTGGAAATACTGATCAAGGGGCAAAACCTCGGGTGGATGAGCTTGAAGGCCCAAGGACGATCAACTGAACTGCAGATGAAGACTAAAAGTATTAAGCTAAAGGGTAGAGACTCGAGATGATGAGCTCGAAGATCCAAAGATTAAAGAAGAAGAATCTCGAGCGGTTAGCTCGAGGGCTTAAATTTGAGTTTGACAGAACCTCGAGCGGACTAGCTTGAGGGTCATAAGTTTGGTAAAACCTCAAACAAAAACGAGCTCGAGGGCCATAAGTTATTTGTATAAAAACACTGGGCAAGTCACATGCGAGACTATAAGTGTTTTTTTACGAAACTCCGAGCAGGTGGCTCGAATATTATAAGATGTTAATATTACAAGGTGTTGGTATGGCTTATATATTGACAAATGAAAGAGGCAGGCTGATGCCTGTGAGCGTAGCGAGGGAAGCGGAGTGACCGAGCGGATACCTTGTAGGGTTATATTATAAATACATGGTGTATTGATGTATTTGAATTATCGAGCATAATAAGAGATCACTCCTCTGCCGTGGACGTAGGCACATTGCCGAACCACGTAAATCTTGTGTTGTTTACTTTCTCGTCTTTAATTGGTATTGTCATTGTTTCACAACACAAGGTAAAAGTTAAATAAGGTTTTAGTGGCTTCGATTTGTGGATGCAAATTACAAAATTTGTCCCAGTACGAGGCAGGTCTGGGTTTAAGATATTTCAGGCCCCACGAGCTCATGGTATTCAGCTCAAGATCCAAGATAAGCTAAGTAAAAGAGGGATAGAACTCCGAACAGGTGAGCTTGGAGGCTCACAGTTAATTAGCATAACCTCGCTAAAGGGCTAAGATGTGCTCGAGGGCACGAGGACATATGGCAGAACCTCGAGCTTAGAGGACATGTTAGCTCGAGGTCCAGGAATCTCTCGTTTGGCACATCCTTTAGTAGATAAGCTTAGGGGCCTAGGTTCAAGAGACATAACGCCAAAGATATGAGCTCGGAAATTCTAGAACAAATAGCATAACCTCGAGTGGTTAGCTTGAGGGTCAAGTGAAGTGGTAGAAGTTTGAGTGGTTAGCTTGAGGGCCAAGTAAGGAGGCAGAACCTCGAGCAGGTAGGACGAGCGCCTTAGGCTTATGAGGTATAATTTTTCAAGTGGTAGTAGCGTGAAGCGGGTAGCTTGAGAGACCTAAAGAGCTCAGACACTCGAAGGGACCTTATTGTCGTAGGGCGAAAATGTGAAGGTCGTGGTTATGACCTAGTTATATAGAGAGCAGGTCGACTATCATTCTTGCACGAGTCTGTATAGCTCGTCTAAAGTAGAGAGGGACTAGAAGAGCAGCTCGGTTGGTTAGCCCGAGTACGGTCGATCCAAGGAAGCTCACTTCAATGTTCAATCTCTTCAGGAAGTTGACGCACATAACTCATGGCACGGGTTGACTTGAGTAGAGGGCCGGGAGGCCGGCTCCTTTAGGAGCTCGGACAGATAAGGAGACCTAATCATCCGAAGGTTGCAAATGTGGAGGTCGTGGCTACGACCTGGTTATCCCCAAGCAGTTGGCTTGGGTGTTAAAAAGTTTTTAAGCGGTAGAAGCCCAAGTAATTAGCTCAGGTGCCAAAAGTTTTGAAATAGCAGATGCCCGAGCAGTTCGCTCGAGTGCCAAACTTTTTAAGGTGACAGAACTCCAAACAGGTAGCTCAGAGGCCACGGAGGAAAGGGAAGTGCAAAGTTGGCATGGGAGCCATAGTTGCACGCGATATGTGGAACTCTGACGTAGTAGACCGTGGGGCCTAAATAGGCTCAGGACCTCGACGCCATAGACTTAGCCAAGGAATTATTGTGTTATACTTAGACGAGTCTTGCACTAATAAGATCGTCTAGAGTGGGGAGGCTAGATGATGTAACACCAAAAATAGCTCGGTGGACCAGCTTGAGCGGTTAGCTCCGGTAAGGCCGGTCCAAGGGAGCTTAAGCTCGATTTATACTATTTAAAGATATATGGTATTAGTTAAATACTTTATATGAAGATTTAGGGGAATTCATAAAAGATATCCAAGCAAGTTTGTGTATATCTACATATATAGCTATTCTAAAAGAAGTAAACTCATTGACTGATAAGGACACCAAGATATGGGGAGTAAGTCATTAAATTCATTATAAATAATTAATGGACCCAAGTTCAATTTCTAACTCAATCTCTCAATATGATTCTCAATTACAATACGACTTGATATATCAATTTTTTACTTGAGCATCGAAATGACTATGCAAGGATCCCGCTATCGGTGCTTTTGCAGGCTGATCCAATTCGCAAGACAAAGTGATCAGAAGGAGGTAGTTCAACCGACAATCTTGGTGAGTCTATATTTTTTTATACAGCAGTCTGTTGGAATATCACTAGTGAGTTGTCTCACATTGATTCTATAGGAAAAATGAGCCTAGTATATAAGCCTAGTGGGCTATTCCTCCCATCACCAACTGGTTTTGGGATGGAACCTCGCTATGGTGCAACTAGACTCACCCTCTTATGGTGCACTTCACTTGGTGGGACCGCATCTTTTTCTCCTGATTATATAAATATAATATGGTATCAGAGCGAGCTTGTCCTAGGACCTGCAATGACTCTCTCTACCCGGCCAGCTTATCTCTGTACTAGGCCTGCTATGTGGGCTTGGGCTTACGAAGGACTCACACGTGAAGGGGTGTGTTGGTATATAAGCCTAGTTAGTGGACTACTCCTCCCATCACTAATTGGTTTTGAGATGGAACCTCACTATAGTGCAACTAGGTTCATCTTCTTATGGTGCGCTTCACTTGGTGAGACAGCACCCTCTTCCGCTGATTATATAAATATAATACAGTCTTATATTAATTCATACAACAAATTAAGATACGTGCATTTCATTTACGTCTTGTTGCTTTCATATGCTTATTTACGTAAACATGTTCATAAATAACTAGGATGGTGATAATAATTAATGTTCCATGTGGTTGGTTCTTGTTTCTTTCTTGTGGAATCATTTGAAGTGATGATGCATGATAAATAAGCTTCCATATTTAATAGCCAGCCTTTGGGCCTAACTCCACTGTTTGGCTTGTTTCTTAAATTCCATGTAGAAATAAAAAATACAAAAAGAAAAGGTAATTAGGAAATCGTCATTGCCACTTCTCGCATCAAATATATAACTCCCAATATATAAAAAAAAAAACGTCTTCCCAGCCTAAAGGTAAAATTTTGGTATTTCACACTTGAATTGGTAAGATTTATAATATTTCGTACTTCTATGTGTCAAATTTTGTTACTTTGTAATAGTTCATGTAGATTTTGACTAATATCATCATATCGTAGGCGATATCGAATAAGTTGTACTATTGCAAGAAACTTTATTGACTGATTGATGCGGTTGATGTTTCGTGAAATATAAGGTACTGCAAAGCTGATAATAATGAGCCATGCATGTAGTATGAAAACGAGCAACCAAAAAATCCTAAGTCTCCTTCGCATCATCAAACGGAGCAAGTTTCACATTATTAGCAGGGATTGAAATATTACAAAAAATAAAAATCTAATGATTCTTAATATCTCTCCCTCCAACTTATAAACATATGCAGTAAGAATCCAATGATTCTTTATATGTCGTAAACTTACTTACTCGATTAAGAAGTATTTTCATTTTATTATAATTTATAATTTTATTATATTTTAAATCTTCAACAAATATTTAAAATAATAATTATTTTATTTTTTAAATAATTAAATTATTGAAACCAAATAATATTTTCATTGAAACCACACAAATTAAATTATTGTCATTACATTTTTATCTCAACCTTATCAATACAACTCAAAAATAAAAATCATACACCCTTTTCCAGATTTCGACATGATCATTATGCTAAGCTATTTTGTGGCCCAATAATCATTAGTGGGCCGAATCTCCTAATTTTGATCCAGGGTCTAGTTGCAGACTTCCTGTAATTGATCTCATGCACTTGGGATTTCAAATTACAGCGTAACAAATAGAAATAGTAGAATCAATTTTGTGGTCTTTATTGAGCACATGTACAATATTTATTCATTGATCAATAAATTAGAGTGTGAGTTATCAAACTATACATATGCATGCTTATGTTCAACATTTGGAGTACCAAGGACACAAATTATTATGGTTAATTTTGAAATTAAAATGTTGTTAGTGATGGAAACTTGAACGTTTCGCTAAACACGGTAACTTAATTAAATGTGTTGAGTTTTGTATATATATGATGATATTAATTAAAAAAAAAAATCATTTGGTGAAAAACAAAGCAAGAGAAAGAGGCAAAAATTCGAGATGCATGCCCAAAAGGGGTTTGATTAATTAATTATTATTGCACAATTCGAATGACATTATTCATGTTGAAAAAAACGCGGGCGGGGAAGAGGGCCCGTGGCCCGGCCCGAATGACGCAACATGGTCTTTGAGAGACCTCTTGTGCTTGAAGTCAGAGCCGCAAAGGCAGAGCCAGCGCTTGCCGCAATTCTTCTCGTGTGTTCGCCAGTCTCCTTTAACTGCGAGTGGCTTCCCACACTTGCGGCACGCGTACCTCTTGCTGCTGTGCTTGCGCTTGTAGTGAGTCTGTAGTGTCCGGAAGTCCTTGAGAGGCTTTCCTCTCGGGTGCTCGATATTGTTCTTGCAACCTTCCATGCAGCAATAGCACGGAACCCCCTGCATAGCTCGTGGTTGCCTCCCCTTCAATGAATCTGATCCTCTTCGGAACTCTGACCCGTGACCCCACATATGCATCTACACATACATATATGCATATATATATATAAGGAAGGATCCTAGCTAGTAGCATAAATGTTAGGGGAATGAGATTTTCTGCTGTTCCATTTCGTGTTCCATTCTGTTGGATAACTGACACGTGTGTAAATGATCGATGATGTCATATTTGTACACGTGTCAGTCATATAACATGATGGAACGCGAAATGAAAACATGAAAGTGGAGCAGGAAATCTGAACCCGAATGTATAGAGGTACGTACTTACGTACCTGGAGATTATTGTAGCGGTTAAAAGTTTTCTTGCATATGTGGCATGAAAAATGAGTGAAGCCAACCAAGATTTGTGCAGGGGTTGGTATCCAATATTGCCTACCTGCCCCCCATGCACAATTTGCAATTATATCCTTTTCCTCACAATTGATCTTAACGTTATTACTCAAGTTGGGAGGACCTATATGCAATTCCACGTCCGAATCTTCGCCTTTTCCGTTCCACTCATTCGTGTCATTCGATAAATTAAACGAACACAATGGTTTCTTTGGGAAAAAATCGAAAGGCTCCATGATTTTGTTCGTCTATTGATCACTTTTGTATGTGATCAGGCCTTCTTATATAGTTTGGAGTTATATATAACGTTCGTATGTTGAAGAGTAGTTTTGTAATGCAATGTTGGACAGAAATTAATTAAATGTTTGTTGAGTTAAAAAAATAGAACAACCTTTAATTTAATAATCTGCTGCCTGTGAAAAATATCCCCTTTTGGTAACCTTAAATACTGCCTTAATTGAACTGGGCCACAGATTCTATTTCTTGCACGAGGCAAATTAGCAGCGAGTTTGAAAATTATGGCACAATTTCAACTTTCTTTGTTACGCTCAGACAGTAAAATATTGCAGGAGGGACTATATTATGCCCATACTTAGAAAAATCGTGGGCCGATTTGAATAGGGCGGTTGCATTAATGTTTGCTGGTTGCGTAGCTGTTAGGGTAAATTAAAAAATTTAATGCATTGCAAGAAATGTGTAACCTGTACCAGATTTTAGCCTGTGAAAATTTGCAGCTTGCGTATAATCATAATTTTGTTTTTCTGTGAGAGTGATACTTATATTTGGGTGTGAATACTAATAATGGGGTGAACAATATTTTTCGATTGCCTGATAGCTATAGGAATTTTGTTGCAGTCAGCAGTTATATTTTCCTTTTCCTGGGAATTTTCATGGACTAATTTTTGCCTTTTTTGTTTTCCACATTACCTTTTTATTATTTTCTCTAGTTAGTTTAGTATAGTTTTTGTGCAATTATATTGGCATCCAGCTGCATATATTTAATTCCGTCTTAGTGATATATAACTATCCCATATTCAAAACTGATTATGTTCCACCGTTGTATTATCTCAACAATGACATTAATTCAATTGTTTTTGGTTCCTTACAATCATCATAACGCGTTGCCAATGAAGAAGGAAATGAATAAACAAACGAATAAATATATTATTTGACAAGGCCGGGAAGATATTTTCTTCCGGCGAAAAGATAATAAGTTTCGTTTACAAGAATTCATCATTACTATTATGAATCATCAACCGANGCATATTCATTCATTTGATGGTGTTGATAAGAAAAAAATAGAATTACAAGTATTTCACTCATTTAGATTAATTTATTTTACTCATTACAATAGAATTTCTTGTACTATCAAAGCACATGTACAAACAATTGTAAATCCACCCTAACGAAAAAGCCATTCTCCATAATAAATAATAAAATGGATTCACTTTAATGCCACATAAGGAATTTCAAACTGAAAAGGTTTGTAAGTATTAGAATATTCACTTGTGAGTTGTCCCACGTCGTTTATATAGGGAATATAGGTCTAATTTATAAGTTTAATGGACTACTGTTCTTTCCACCGATTGATGGACTACTCCTTCTTCCATCAATTGATTGTGGGATTGAACCCCACTTGGTTTCATCTGGGCTTTCCCTACTTATGGTGCGCTTCACGTGCGTGGGACCGCACTCGTTTTCCCCCCATTTCTTACAGTAAGAAACCCAACTATTTAAAAAATAAAGTTCAAGTACAAAATTAGTTTCATTCGTGGACATTAAGGTTCCATCCCAGGTTTTGGGATTATAATGCTCATCCCAAAACCAATTGGTGATTGGAGGTGTTGGGACCGACAACTCAAAACTCAATTCTCCATCAAGCCCAACATACAAGCTTAAATGGAGTTTCATTTTAAAACCAATTGGCAATAGAAGAAGTAACCTACCAAGCTTATATATTGGACTTGGAACCTTTAATTTTCCGATGTGGGATTGGGTTTGCACACCCTACAAACCTCCCCTCAAACACAAGACCACATTGGGCCTCTCCTTGAACAAAATTCATACAATCTGACCATATTGTACCGCCGTTATCGCCCACGAAACCCGCCGCCTGACCACCCTTTCGCCAGGAAGACTTTCGACACAGGCACACAGATCCACCAGCCGTCCACCGGCTCCACGGGGACCATGCCACGTCATCCATATTGCAACTGGGCTACCAACCATGGCTCTGATACCAATTGTTGGAACCGACAACTCACAACCTAGTTCTCAATCAAGCCCAACATACAAGCCCAAATGGGGTTCTATTCTAAAACCAATTGCCAATAGAAGGAGTAGCACACCAAGCATATATATTGAACTTGGAACCTTTAATTTTCCGATGTGGGATTGGGTTCGCACACCCTGCAAGTAGAGCAGTCCACTAGCTAGGCATATAAGCTAGAGTAATTTTTTTTATAGAATCAATGTGTGACAACTTACAGGTGATATTCCAACACGCTCCCTCACTTGTGAGTCCTTCGTGCCGAAGCCCAGAACAGGTCGGGTAGCTCACCATAAGAGAGTGAGTTTAGGTGAGATTTTGGAACCATAAGGTTCTATTCCAAAATCAATTAGTGATGGGAAGAATAGCCCACTGAGCATATAAGCTAGACACATTTTCTTAATAGAATCAATGTGAGCCTACTAGGCATATAAGTTACTTATTTTTCTTATAAAATCAATATAAAACAACTCACAAGTGATATTCCAACACGCCCCCTCACTTGTCAGTCCTTCATAACCTAAGCCCAGAGCAGACCAGGTAAAGAGTAATCCCAAGCCCTGGCTGGGTAGAGATAAGGCCCATACCCGGAGCAGATCGAGTAGAGAGTAAGTCCAAACCTTGGTCGGGTAGAGATAAGGTCTAATCCTAGAGCATGTCGGGTAGAGAGTAAACCCAAGCCCAGAGCAGGCTGGGTAGAGATATAGACCTAGACCGGAGTTGACTTGACTCTGATACCATATAAGAATTGGGGGAAGAGGGTACTGTCCCACGCAGGTGCTGCGTACCATAAGAACAATGACAGATCTAGAAATTTTACTCAATGGGTCAAATTTTAAATGTTAAATAATGAGCTTGTAGTTTCAGTCGAAACACTCATTTCATATAAAAATATATTTATTATAAATATAAATATGGATATGTTTACCATCAAATTTTTAAATACTTAGAGTACATATCACCCTCAAACTTTTAAAAAATAAACAACAAAAAAATGATATTTCATGTAATTATAATTTAAGCTCAACATCTATAATTAATGAAAAATTAAGTTTTTTTGTTGAAAAGTTGATTTAAATTGAACTTTTGGAGCACATTGACAATCCAACTAAATACTCAATTTTATAAATCACTAAATCGATTTACAATTAAGAGACTGAAAGAGTAAATCATTATAAATATATTTCAAAACTTATCTAGAAATGTAAAATATAAGGGTTGTTAGTATATTTTTCAATAAATAAATGATATTATTAATTTAAATTAAAATAGCATAGAAAATAAGTTTTAATTATTAATGTAATGTAAATATTTTTGTATTTTTATACATATGTTATAATATTATATATATATATATATATATATTGACTTTAAAAAAAATGAAGGGGGCCCACTGTTCACTTTGGGCCTCATGTAGCTCCGTTTCTACATAAGAAACTGCACCTTAGTGAGGTTTCATCATAAAACGAATTGGAGATTGGAGCGCACTAGGCATATAAGCTAAGTCTATTTTTCTTATAGAATGAATGTAGGACAAATCACAGACGATATTCCAACAATATTACATTGTGTAACTGTTATAGAACTATATTTTTATTATGCAAATGCATGTTTTTCCAATAAAACATCATGTTATATTTCTATTGTATTTTGTAATATGGTATTTGAATATATATTCTTTTAGAAAGAAATATGATTTTCAACCTAAAAAAATATTTGAATTTTCTGAATTGTCATGCGGGTCATGCATTAAAATGTTATAGTAAAAATTTGGAGAAAAGCCCCAATAACATGAGAACAAATTATGGGTGAATGCACATGGTATATGCATATATAAATTTGCGTAGCACGCCTAGTGGCACATATTTCTATTTGACCCATTTCATGGGTCATTGGCAGAAACTGTACAGCTCTTATGTTATCACGTGCTACCAATGCTGTTCAATCAATCTACTCCACATTTATTTACATATACATAAAATATATATTTGTCAGCCAGTACCTTTGACCACTTTTTACAGTTTTTTTTCTTTCTTTTTTTTTTATATACTTTTGCTCAATGAATTTCTCGTTTTTCTGTTTTGGCACCTTTTTTTTTTCATTGATAATTTTTAATTTAAAATTCAACTCAAGTTTAACTCTATTAAATAATATTAATATAATTATTTTAACTCTACAATTTAAATAAAATTTATTATTTATTCACTCAAATATTTTTAACTATCAATTATTATAAATTATTTTTCTCATACTTTAATATCATATCAATTTTAATCATCATATTTTATTTTATATTCAAACAAAACCTCAAAATCCCTTTTAATCTTATCCGAATCAATTTTTATTAAGATTAACTCACTTTATCCAATATATCAAATTCAATCCAAAATATTTTACTTCTAAGCATTTCCCAAAATACAACTAAACATTCTCCCAAGTTTTTTAAGCCATTACGACCTTGCCATCAAGCAATGGTGACTTTTGGGCTATGCCTATCGTATATTAACATTGTAAATCTAATTTCTAGTTTCAAACATTTTATATCTCAATTATAAATTAGTGGAATAATGAGGCAAAATATAATTAGGATCACATTATATCTTTCTACTCAACGTTTGAGTTCTCTTTCATGGTTAGCAGATAATGGCACATATAGATAAAACCTCTGATAATATATACTAGTTGTAACAGAACAATCATGTAATGCATGTGTAGTTGTAACATTTATTACCGTGTATTACACGAGTGTTCATTAAGAAATTTATAAACAATATAAAACAAATAATTTTAGAAAAATATTAATTATTTAATACTTCATAAAAATGTATTATTATTTATTGTTTAATATGACATCTTTGATCACTTGCACGAATTGTACATTATAACCCGTTCGTCTTAGATTATAATAGTGTTTTTAACTCATATCAGATAATATTGCATATCAATATTATATGTTTTACATATATAACTTTATTGTAATTCATCTATGCTAATTTTATTATTTTTCAATTAGAATTCAAATATTTTTATGCATAAAGGAAGATATGATTAACTTGATATATCATCTTTAAAAATTGATAACAAATAAAAAAATATTTTCAATTTAAATTGCCAAGTGTCTATAATTTGAACACCAAGAAATTCTGAATCTATATAGAGAAAGGGATATGCTATGGATGTGATTTATAACTTGAGAAATCATAGACAAACATCAATTTAATAAAAATGTTAATATATGCATTACTAATCATGATCACATGTCCCCACGATGCTTTATTCTACAAGTCAGGTCAGGTACTAATTGATGCGTATGATAATCAATTCTTCTTTTATATAATTGATATATAAATATAATCTATTTTTTGAATGACAACTAGGAAAATATAATTTAAATGAGAAGTATGAGAGAGTTACGTGGAAAAGGCTGCATTGGAGGTGGGCCCGGCAGAAAGTGGGGTCGCGGAGCAAAGGATGACGTGGCGGGCTCAGGATAGTAAAGATAAGATGGTCCTTGAATACGTTGCGCCGGGGGTACAATGGGAAATGTACTCCTATGGTTGGGCCCGTGAATGGAGTACCCGTAATAATATGGAGCACCCGCATTAGGTGAAAAAGGAGCCCCGTAAACCTGCTGGTTGTAATATTGTGTCTGCCAAATTATACACACAACAGTGAACATTTTTTTATTATATATATATATATAATTATCATTATTATTAGTTTCTGCAATAATTTAGGTATATTTTGCATTACAAGCATGCACTAAATTAAATAGTAAGTCCAAACAATAGTTACATGATGAGTGCTTAACTGGATAGATACCACGATAATTATATGACAACTCAAAATACAATATAGTGAGATGGATTTATAATAATGTACTATTCCTCAAGATATTATATCCAACATATAACTAGATATTACAAAAAATGTATGGTTATACGTTAAATAAATAGGAAGATATTAAAGGGTTGTGGTGTGACGGTAATGATTCAATAATTGAATAAGAGAATAGTCACAACTGTCTTTGACAAGATGGAATGTAAGTTATTAACAGTAGACGCACTTTTCTTTAGATTAATATCCCTTTTTTTATGGGAAATTATTGTTATTATTATTATTATTATTATTATTATTATTATTATTATTATTAAAAAGAGTGAGACTAACCTGTTGGTAACCATAACCCGGTGGGAAAGCTGTATACCTGAACAATAGAATAATAAATTCTATGAATACCATTATTACTTGAATGGGTATGATAAAACTAATAACGTAACAATAAATTTTTTAATGCTTAATTAAAATAAAGTAATCAATATATTATGCAACAATTGGATGATATTTACATGGACGCGTTCGTTATTTTAGCCCTAACGTTGGTGTATGAGTTCACAAATTGTACCACAAGTCTACAACCACTTGTATAGAGACACGTTGCTAAATGCTAAATTATGTTGTGATCACGTCTATTAGTTGCTATTATATTATCTACTATGTTTTGGTTTAGAACATAAGAATAGACAAAATAAAAGTTATTCAGACAAATTAATTCATCTCATACCATTTTATCTTTGTTTTTACCTTCAATAAATTTTGGGTACTTCTTGTCATCGAATTCCCATAATGAACCTACGTCATTGGTTTCATTAAGTATCTCATTTCACCTATACATATTTCATAGTTATATTGTCATATTTTTTTCAATGAATACACCTATTTCAAATAAAAGTAGCACTCTGATAAATAAAATAAATAAAAGTATGATGCTATTAGTATACTAATTAATGCGATACAACAATAGTAATTTATCTAGATATTTTTATAAATTCTTGTGTGAGGCAATCTAATCATTAGGCGAGTCGACCCATAATAATTTTATAACAAAAATACATATCCTATGTAATTAATTATAATCCAAAATATTTGATACTTATATATTTTATATCCTTGTTCCACTCGACCAAAATTAGTAAGTAGTAACAGTTATGATTGATTAAGAAGAAATTTCTCAACTCAATATTTATACCAAACATTTAGAGCATGTTTGTTTATGGAACTTTTTAAAAAAATTCCAACATTTTAACTCAATCACTTTTTTTAACTCAACTTTAACTCAACCCCACTATCATCAAAATTATCAATATAATTAAATAATATCAATCAATCATTCATACACACCACATCAACCTTAATTCACTATTCATTCACTCACATTATTTTAACTAACCATCACTTCAAATCTCTCTCTCTCCTACTTTTATATCAAATCAATTTTAATTATTTTATTTAAAATATTATTTTAATATATCCACTAACAACTAACCATACCTCCTTTTTCAAAATTAACCAAATTAAAATTAAAAAATCCAAACAAAACCAAACATAGTATTTGGTTGAATTTTCCATGCTTGTTTGGCAACAACCCCCGATCTCATAAAAGGAGCTATTTAAAAGAAAAAGAAAAAAGCTAGTCTTTTCCTGAACAATTGATTCCGAGCTTTAAAAAATCTAGCTTTTTCAGAACAACTAATAGCTGTTGGAGAAAATAATTCTTTTCATCATTTCTATAAAAACACATTTTATTTTCTTAAAGAAATAATTTATATTTTATTTTATATTTAAGAAAAAACACGCATTGTATATTATTTTTGTTAGTAAATATATATCATCATTTTTCTTATTAAATTCTCATGTAAATTATTTTTGGAAATAAGTTAATGCTTAACTATGTGTATTGGGAATTAAGTTAATGTTTAATGTTTAACAGTTATTCTAATAAACTAGTAATCAACATGTGCATTTACACATAGAAGAATACTTTAAAAAGATAACAATATAAAAAAACAAAAATAAATCATAATTTAATTCATGAAAAAAAATATGAATTAAGAAAATAATTCTCAAAATTGATTTTGATAAAACGAACTTCTTGAATCGTTATCATGAGTGGGTGTGATTTAAAATTTGAATACAGTTTTGTAACTCCCTTGATTGGTTTATGCTCATAATTTATGACATTCAAGCAAGTTATTTTGTAACTTAAAAATGAAATTGAATGTTGAAAATTTTGGAGAGAGAATAAAATTTAATACATGATAACTTAAAAATGAAATTTAATGTTGAAATTTTGGAGGGAGAATAAAATTTAATGCATGATAATATAATTTAATGTTTTATTGCTCCTCTTTATATATATATATATATATATATATATATATATAGATTAAGTTACCAAAACATTAATTTTATATACCCAATATCTTGTTTGAGGGACCTAACTGTTTGACCTGTTGTATTTTTCTAACAAAAATGCAAACTTCTACTATGAAATGTTATATATATTTTAATTATGAAATTATATTTAGAATATAATAGTTTAATTTAAGAATATATATATATATGTATTGAAAAAGTATTACGGCGTAAATATTAGGGGTAATATATATTGTGACGTTACTGGTTTATATAAAAATGTCAACTGAGTTTTGTCATTTCATCCAAATCAGCTCGGCAAAGCTAACCCAAAACGTATATAATGTTTGGCAAAGATAAAAAAGCTGCCCATGAATTTTTTTCATTATTCCATAAAATATAACCATGTCAACCTCTTTAATTTCTCCTTTGGTTAACTTTTTATTCATTTTTCCCAGTTATTCAATTTCTATTGCAGGTCAATAAAGCAGTAACCATTGCTGCAGCTCACTGACAATTATCAATCATTTATATATCCTCAATTAAATTATTTATTTATACGTCATCTGCCCCCTATAGCTGCTGCATTAAATAGAATTTAACATGACCACCTATTCACTTTTATCATCTCTCCTCTCATTTCATCTCATTTCCCTGTCTTAATTTTAGAAATTTAAAAAAAAAAAAAATAATTGGGACAACATACAATATAATATACATACACAAGTACTAAAACTCGGCTGGCATATATATTTTTTTATTGCATATTGGCAGGCTGGTGGCCCATATAAATATTGACAGATAGGCATTAAAAACGGCAACTAAAGTAAAACATACCCATATGGTGGATAAATCACAGGCGGCAGAGACGGTGGCGGCTGGCGGTACAACGGTGGCGCAGGCGCAGCCTGTGCCGGTGATCCACTACCTTGGAAATTAAATTAAATTAAATTAATTCAATTAAATAAATGCAAAATGTTAATTTTGAATTAAAAAAAAAAAACAGCAGCAGATCACCTATTGGGAGAGAAGGTCTGGGTCTCGGTCGTCCAAAAGAGGCAATGTTACAATTGGCTCTTCTTCCAGCAATCACAGGGTTGGGATCGGCGCAGGCTCTTCTAGCAGATTCTGGATCTTTATATGTCACCTGTTAATTGAAAAACATAAGCGAGAGAGAAATATAAAAATGAATATAATAAATAGTGATGAAAATGATTTGTGTGTATACATACAAATCCATATCCCTTGGATTTTCCGGTGTGCTTGTCGTTGATGATGACGGCCTCGAGAATATCTCCAAACTGGTCGAAATAGGAGCGCATGAGGTGAGTAGGAGTTTCCCAGGCGAGGCCGCCCACGAACACCTTTGTTAAGCTCGTGTCTCCCCACTGTTGATGCTGATGCTGATGCTGATGGGCCATCGATCGTTTGGCAATTGATCGATCGATCGATATCCTCCTACATTACATTAAATTACATTCATCCTTCTTAACGTACGCCGCCGGCCGGTGGTCGTGATGGGTGATAAGAGAGAGAAACGGAGAGAGGGACAGTTGGAAGATTGAACTTTGAAGGGAATGATGAAAGAGGTAAGGATTTTTGGGGGTTTGTGTGCGCCAAATGAATGACAGCTGCTTGACTATAGAAAGAGCACTACACACTCTCCACCCTGTCTTCTCCCTCTTTTCTCTCTCCCCAACTCTCAACTCTCTCCCTCTCCTCCTGTATATATATTTTTTTTTCCTTTTCTTAAAAAAATATGATAAAATAAAATCACACTCAATATATATATAAATAGAATTTGGATTAAATGAGAATGGTAGATAGTGAAATAAATAAGAATAATTCTAGACCATTGAATCCATCAAATACTTGATCATGATCAGGTCAAACATTAATAATGCAGTAAACATGAGATGACAATTTGGTAAATATGTAGACATTTTGTGGTCAAACATATGTATTAATTTGACCACTCATTAAGGGTAAATATGTTATTAGTCATAATTTCATTTACCAGTGGGACCCACCCCACCTCATTCATCATAAAAACACGTCACCTCTCTCCCCCCTTCACACACAGTTCAGACAGTGCATACACACAATTCAAACACACACCCACACGCACTAAAGAAAAATGGTCACCGGTCGGCCACCAGCATCACCGTCTACCCCCTCTAGCCCCTGCCGCCGCACCTTCGTAGACCGCCATCACGTCAAGATGCACAACTCACTAGCCCCTCCACACACACAAGCAAAACGTCGCGCACACACATAACGCACACACACACACACACACAATCAATGTCGTCGATCGCCACCACAAATACAGATATCATTGCCAGACCAACCTCCGTCACAGTCAGCCACCGCCAACCCGTCAAGCTCTGGTCACATGCCGCCTCTGTCCCACTGTCTCTTCCCAAAGTTCAGAAATCATGTATGAGACGGGGCTTTTTTTATCTACAAACCAACCTTGGACAAATTCACCAGCTCGGCAAGATTGTTGTTTGTCCTATTTTTGTTATCTTTTTCTTTATTGGTTTATAGGTTTTTAGCCCTCGGTTTAGGTCTTTTGATAGGATTTTCGGTCCTCGAGTTGTTGGTTTTGTGTAGTTGTCGTTATGTCTTTATTTTCGTATATTCGGTTGTTTTCTCTGTTTTTCGGGTATTTTCTTGTTCTTGAAGGTGTGCAGGTTTGGATCGTTGACTAATGTTTAGAGCTTATCCAGTCGAGCTATCCCGTTTTACAAAGTGCATGCCCCTGTCCAGATTTTTCAAGTGAACACCCTGAGAATGTTTTGCAGCTGCCACGCCGCAGCGAGTCTCGCGCCGCGGCACTTCACTCCCTTCACGGCGCGACTCTTCACGTGACGCCCTTAGCGGACCTTCAGAAGAACTTTTTCAGTCGCCACGCCGCGAAGACCTACGCGCCGCTGCACTTCCATCCTCCCACGCCACGACGATCTTAACGGCTGTACAGAAAAGCCGCTTCTTCATCTCCCATGCCGCGAGGATCGACGCGCCGCTGCACTTCCTTTCTCCCACGCCGCGAGCCCCTCTATCGCGCCGCGGCGCGCCGCGACGCTGAACCTTTTAAAATTCGAAATATGTTTTGCGTTTAAGTAGGATCGAGCGAGGGTTTAGAGAGCATTCTGCACTTTTCATTTTTCTCTCGTTTTATCAGACGAAAAACTTGTTCCTTTTATCTTTAGCTTATTTTGAGATTTTTGGGAGTGACACCTAAGGAATTTCATCGTGAATTTGGATTGTGCTTGAGATTCAACACTTGACTTTTATTTATCATAAGCTTTCTTCTCATTTTGATTATGAGTTTGGAGTATTTACTTTATACTATGTCTTGTGTTCATCTTGGCATGAGTGGCTAAATTCTTAAGCTAGGGATAGGGGGTGATTACTCTTACTCGTGTGCTTATCTTGCCTGTGAATTTCGTTCAATCTTTTCAAGTTGATTTAAACCTAGGGTTAGATGCTTGATCACCATTCTGATCTAATTAATCGACTTGTAAAATCGAAAGGGGGGAAGTCGGTCGATCCAGGCTCGACTAGAGTAGGCTTGTTCGTAATTGTATTGCCTACGTGTTAATTTGATTGGTTTGATTTGCCGTCTATATTTTTCCTCTTGTTACGAGAAGTTATTGAGGAATAATTTCTAGATATGTAGGTTGATTGAATCATTTAGCCGAACGATTTTTGCTTGGTGTTTGAATTTGATTTGAGTATAATCACCCCCGATTCCCTAGCCTTTCGTACGTAGAAGAAACTCGTTTTAAGTATTGATAATTGTTTATTTGCGCTGTTTGAGAATTATTAGTTGATAATTGAAAACCCAAATCATTGAATTAGAGTGTTTAAGAAAATTATTTTCTTTTTCGTGTGATTGAATATCCGTACAAATAATCCGGCTGACCTTCCTTGAGAGACGACCCGGGGATTGAATCATTTGGTTTAACTCCGGTAAAAATAACTACAACAACTGTGATGTACGACGGCCAAGTGGTTATCAGGCGACGGCAACAGCGACGTACACGGCTTGGGGGCAGCCGGAACAAATGTTGTGATAGGGGGTTTGTTTTTGATAATTTTGATAAGATATAAGGACTTAATTGCAAATTTATAAATTTTGGTATTACAATTTAGTTCATGGATCAGATGTGTAATTAATCAAAACATGCTTAGTATTTTAGTTCTTTTGTTTAATAATTAATATTTTATATTTTTTGGCTAAAAATAAATAATATTTTTACATAAAAATATAAATAATAATAATAATAATTATAATTATATATTTCGATCGGTTCAGTTGTTTCGGTCATTTAAAAAAATAAAGCCGATATCGAACTGAAATAACTAAGATTTAAAAACTAAAACAGATAATGGATCGAAATGTAATTTTTCGAACCAAAAATTTTAGTTCGGTCGGAGTCTGTCGCTATAGTGCAATCTGATAGTCATTAATTTTTCTAACACTATTGTGCAATTGCAACACAGACATTTTTAATGAGTTGTGCCAAATCAAATTAAAACGGAATCGAAATAATTGGTATATTCGATTGGTTAACCCAATTATCCTAAATAGTCGAAATAATTTATTATTATAAAAATATAAATATAAATAATTTATTTTTTATATTAACTAAATCCGTCAACGCCTCCAGCGACACCAGCGACAAAGAGGGATAACACTTGAGAATGGGGTCACCGGCAACGGCCGAAAAGATTGAGGAAACAAATTGTTTTTTTAGAATCTCAACACTGATTTTGGGGGATTTCTTTAAGAAATTAGATAATCATTGAGAACTTATTTATGATCTTTTATTATAGAACAAAAAATATTATTTTTATATAATTTTGTCTGTTCTCTTATTTAAAAAATAAAAAAATAAAGCCGACACCGAACCGAGAATATAAAAATTTTGAAATTAACAAATAAGAAATCAAACCAAAATATAAAATTCGTACGCAAAAATTTAGTTCCGTTGAGTTCGATCGCTATAGTGCAATGTGCTAGCCAATAATGTGCAATACGTCTAACATTAATGTGCACACAAAGTGCATATATTTTTTTAATTATTTATCATAATCCAAACTAAAAGTGAATTAAACTAACCGGTTCATTCGATCGGTTAACCGAGTTACCTTATATAATCATAATAATTTATTATTTATACTATATAAATATATTTAGTATTTTAATAATTATATTTAATATTTTATGTTGAAAAGATATAATAATAAAATATCAAAATCAATAATGTGCATCCCCGCATACAATAATATGCACTTTGTCTAACATTAGTAGTCTATTGATCGGGTATTTTTTATGTGCATTTCAATTTTATAAACTTTAATAATGTGTATTTCAATTAAGTTTATTTTTTATTTATCAAATGATTTATATAATAAAAATATATTTAGTATTAACAAATTTTTATTTAATATTTTATATTATTGTTTGATGAAAATAAATAATATATATATATAAAAGATAAAAGATAAAAATAAATACTATTGTGCAATTCGAAAGTCACTGATGTGCATCTCGTTTAAAACTGTTTGTGTGTTCTGCAGTGTGTGTTTTCTTCATGAGCAAATCCAAACTAAAACTGGGTTGAGCTAACCGATTCATCTAAATAATCAAAGTACTTTATTTTTTATATTATAATAAATATATTTAATATTTCTACATTTTTATTTAATATTTTCATATTATTCTTGGTTGAAAATACATATTTTATATACATGTAAGAAGTATATATAAGAAAATATTATTTTTTGTATATTTTTATAAATTACAAAGTTGACCAATCGACTAAATAATCTAATTTACAAACTTATGCCCTCTACAAATTGAAGACAGATACGACTGGAGCTCTGCGACAACGCTGACGTGTTCCCTGTCGGTCGTCAGGTGCAAGGACGTGCGGCCGTTGGCGTCGTGCTCGCCAGCGAGATCGACCCTCCAGCCTCCGGGCGATTAGCATCGTGTCGTGCCAGTCGACATGGGGTGCGGTCTTTGACGTCGATGTGACCGAAGACGATGACATTGCGACATCGGGAAGAGTGGACGGTGGCTGGTGGCGGACATCCATGACGGTGGTCGGGGTTTTCAGCCAATTGGACAGTGTGTGTGTGTGTGTGTGTTTTTGTATGTTCGTGTGTGTGTGTGTGTATGTGGTCGGCGACCGAAAGTAAGCCAACGGGAGTCGGTGCTCGACTGTGTGTGTATTTGTGTGTGTGTTTGTGTTCTGTGTGTGCATGTGTGTGTGAAAGAGAGTGTGGGGGTGGGGTAGGGTGGGAAGCAATCGACCGGAAGTAATATACATCTAAGCTTGAGTCCGTGCACTGTCCCGGCTTTGCTTATCCCTAAGAAAGACAGCTCGTGGCGGATGTGTGTGGACAGCCGGGCTATTAACAAAATCACGGTACGTTATCGGTTTCCTATTCCTCGCATAGATGATTTGCTTGATCGGTTGTATGGTGATGCGATCTTTACACGTTTCCCTATCAAAAAATAATAATAATAATAACATAACCGACCAACTTATATGTATATTAATTATTTTCAACAAACAATAATATAAAAATATAGAATACTAAATAAAATTATAAATACTAAATATATTTTTATTTTATAAATAATTCGATAAGTGCACAATAATGTTAGAAACATACACATTATTAATATGAATATATTTTTCATATTAATTGAAGTACACGTTATTAATTTTTCTAAAAATGTAACGCAGTAAAAACATACACGCACAATAATGTTAGACTAAATGCACATTATTGTATGTGAGAATGCACAACATAAATTTCAGGATTTCATATATTATGTTTTTTCAACCAAAAAATAATATAAAATTATTAAACTAAATTATTAAAATACTAATATAATATTAATATAAATAATAAATTAGTTTGATTATTTGGAGTTATACGGTTAACCGGTCGAATACAACAAATAATTCATATTAGTTTTAAATTACTTTGAGATAAAAAGTTTGGTCAGATTATAATGCACAAAAGCAATCGAGACCATGCACAATCGTGTTAGACAAGTTGCACATTAATGTCTATCAGACTGCACACTAGTGACCGAGAACGACCGAACTAAGATTTTTCGGTTCGAATTATTTATATTTCAATTTAATTATGTATTTTTTTACTTCTAAAATATAGAATATTTCGATTCTATGGAGACGCTATAATTTAAAACGACCGAAACAACCAAACTGACCGAACGATAAATGGTACAAAATTTATAGTTTAATAAAATTATGATGTGATTTTTAATGTGCATTTTAACCCACAATATTGTACATTTTTTTTGTATCATTCATGTGCACTTATTAAACTTTTAATAAATTACAAGAATGCCACATATATTAAAATCCAAAAAAATAAAAATTTTAAAATTGCATCAAAGCCCTTATGACTTGTTAAATTCTCAAAAAAAAAAAAAAAATAAAATTTTCGTCAGCCCTCTACCCCTTGACCGACGCCCTCCGGTCGCCATCCTTTGACCGCCGCCATCCGCCCTCTATCCGCGTGCACCTTCTCCCACCAGGTCGCCGACATTTAGCGTCTGAGACAGGGCGCTTGAAGACACTTTACTTGCCATCATCTTTCGCCTCTCGCTCCTTCCTTAACGCCCGACCGCTACCACCTCTCCGTCGACCCCATATCTCCATCATTCATCCTCCTCCACCTCTGCTGCCGGAATATAACCCCCGACGACTCACAATCGACAATTGTATATTTCTCCTCTGTGGTGCTGACGGCCTTGTCCGCCGAAAGTCCGGGAGACTGTTGCGGCGGCGATTGTACCGATGGATTTGACAGGCGTACTTGATGTAGTGTGTGTATTGCATGTATGTGTGTGTGTGTGGCGTGAAATTAGTGTGTGTGATTGTGCGAGAGAGAGAGAGAGAGAGAGAGAGAGAGAGAGAGAGAGAGAGAGAGAGAGATTTAGGCTTGGTGATTGTGGTAGGGCACATTAGTGATTAGGATTTATTGTTAATGACCAAAATACCCTCATAGAGTGTCAAATAATGAAATTACCATTAATAAGTTTGATTTTAATTACTAACTTGGATTCTAGTTTGCTAGATCTAAAGGCTTACATTTATTCTAATTTCTTTCAGTATAACTCATTTTCCTTTGAGCGCCCTTTTATGAGATTTAACCTCTCATTACCCCCAAATAGAGATTGTCAGTCGACCCGACCCGAAATTGGCCCAGAACCGATCATGTCCCGGACCCTTAGCCCTGTCGGGCTGGTCCCAGGTTGATTTTTTTGCTTTTTTTACCCGCCGGGCCAGGCCCAAATCT
>BKCP01005849.1:1460059-1479302 GCA_008636005.1 Striga asiatica | reverse complement strand
TTTTTAAAACCGAGGTCCGACAGGTTCATTTAAACCGGCCCTTCGGTATAGCCAGGCCAGCTCTGGGCCCAACATTAAGGCCCGTCGACCTGGCAAGCCGAGCCGTGAACCGACTCGACAGTCGAACACGTCTACCCCCAAAGGCCCAAACGATCCACAAAGTCCACCAACTCTCATGGGTCATCCAAATGCAAAACTGAAAAAGAAAAATAAAATAATAAAAATAAATATGTCTATTTTCGTCTCTTCATATATCCTACCAAATTCACGACCCGACAGTTGAACACGTCTACTCCATCCAAAGGCCCAAACGATCCGCAAAGTCCATCAACTCTCATGGGTCATCCAAATGCAAAACTGGAAAAGAAAAATAAAATAATAAAAATACACATGTCTATTTTCGTCTCTTCACATATCCTACCAAACTCACAAGTCACAACAACACCACCAACAACCAAGAAAAAAAAAGAAAAAGAAATCAGCTCTATAAAACCCCAACCATTTTGCACCCTTTCTCATCAAAGCAGAGGCGCGCTCAATCTGCCTACTCCAGGTACTCACCAGTCACCACGCCTTAAACACCCTACAATGGCGCTCGCTGCCCAAAATTCCCTTCTTCTCAACAAATCCTCCATAATCCCTCAAACTCATTTCCTCACCAACCCCACTCCTTCATCTCTCGTTCTCAGATCCACCGCCAAACCCATCTCCGCCGTCCACTCCCCCGATCCCTCCAATCCCAAGACCCCCATTGCCCCCGCCGCCGCCGTCTCCACGTCGTCCGCTTCTACTACCGCCGTCGAGACCAAGTCGGCCCCCAAGAGATGGGCGCTGGACAGCTGGAAGTCGAAGAAGGCGCTGCAGCTGCCTGATTACCCCAATCAGGAGAATCTGGATTCGGTCCTCAAAACCCTAGACGCTTTCCCGCCGATCGTGTTTGCCGGAGAAGCCCGGAGCCTGGAGGAGCGGCTTGGCGAGGCCGCCATGGGGAATGCTTTCCTTTTGCAGGGAGGGGATTGTGCTGAGAGCTTCAAGGAGTTCAATGCTAATAATATCAGGGACACTTTCAGGATCCTGCTTCAGATGGGCGCCGTTTTGATGTTTGGTGGCCAGATGCCTGTTATCAAGGTCTTGTTTTTATACCCCGTCTTTTAATTGCTGTCCTTTTCACGAGTCAGTCTAAAAAATGGCAAATTCTGTATATGTTTTTTTTTTTTTTTTTTATTTATGTTGCTTTGTATATGCCCTCTAGATGTGTTCCGCATTTGGGGTTGAATGCGGTTTTACTGTGGATTATGATGAATTTTGGATTCTTCTTGGGTATTTGATACTTTCCTCAAATGAAAGGACTACAATTTCCTCTTGTTCTATATATTTATCTAGTTTTTGCCTTTCCTGGTTTGTCCATATTGTATTTACAGCTAGCAATAACTCCTCTAATTCCATGTTGAATTTTCTGAAAATTGTGAATTTGTACTGAACTATAGTAAAAGTTGAAAAAAAGGAACCCATCTTTAAATTACCTTTGCTGTAAAATACACAGGTGGGAAGAATGGCGGGACAATTTGCAAAGCCTAGGTCTGACTCGTTTGAGGAAAAAGACGGTGTGAAGCTGCCTAGCTACAGAGGAGACAATATTAATGGAGATGCATTTGACGAGAAGTCCAGGATTCCTGATCCCGAGAGGATGATAAGGGCATATTGTCAATCGGCAGCCACTTTGAATCTCCTGAGGGCTTTTGCCACTGGTGGATACGCCGCCATGCAAAGGGTCACACAGTGGAACTTGGATTTCACCGATCATAGTGAGCAGGGTGATAGGTATGCCTAAAATCATTCTCTGGATTTCATGTTAACTTTTTTCTTGTGGTGTTACTGTGTGTTAGTTAGTTTCCTACAATTTATTTAACAAAATGGATGGTTTGTTAAGAAACTATGAGTTATGATGCTTGTATGGTTTTAAACTCCTTCAAGTACTTTACGTTTAGATTGTTTTTTGAATGTTTGCAAGCACTTAAAATATGTATGGTTGTGCACTTGGGCCAGAAGAACATAAGACTAAATTTTGAAATAAAAAATGTAGGATTTTAACGCTTTCAAATGTGAACTTCAGCTTCTGATTGAGGATATTTACTTAGTATCTAAGGCAGTATGCTGCCTAATTTATATTATTTATCTTGCTTTTGGTTTCAAGGCACCAGTCAGGTAGAAACATTAGAATTAAGAATGCAAATTAAAAGGGGGAGGCATAGACCGAAGAAAACTTGGAATGAGACAATAAAAAATGATTTAAAATATTTAAATTTGAATGAGTATATGTGCTTTGATCGAGCACGATTGTGACATGTGATCCATATGGCCGACTCCACTTAGTGAGATTTTAACAGCTTGTTGATTGATTGATTGATCGATCTTGCTTTTGGTCTGTCCTTTTTTGTCCTAATAAAGCACTTCCTTATAACCTCATCACCTAAAACGGTTGAATTTATTTAAATACTCGCTTGTATTTTGGCGATACTGCTAATGTCCACTGAATTTATCAATTCTGATTCAAGTTCCGCTAAAATTTCACTCTGTAAAAACCAATGTTTTCTTTTCAAGCACTACTGTTACTTTTATCACAATACATGCCATGCCCTTGAAGGTGTATTTGCACAGGTATATTTGGGTCATTGGGTGGCTGAGTTACCCTTTTGAATGTTGCAATGCAGGTACCGTGAGCTAGCCCACCGAGTGGACGAGGCACTAGGATTCATGCAAGCTGCCGGGCTCACGATGGACCATCCTGTCATGAGGACCACCGAATTCTGGACTTCCCATGAGTGTTTGCTTCTTCCTTACGAGCAATCACTCACTCGCCTCGACTCCACCTCTGGCCTCTACTATGACTGCTCGGCCCATTTCCTCTGGGTTGGCGAGAGAACCCGACAGCTGGACGGGGCCCACGTCGAGTTCCTCAGGGGAATCGCCAACCCACTCGGCATCAAGGTGGATTATTTTTTTTTTAACTATTATGGGAGTGATTGTTTATGGATTCTACTAGTTTTCATTTGGTTTGTTTTTTTAACTATAGTTAATTTTGAAAAAAAGTAGTATAGTTAGTTGTTAGTGGATATATTAAAATAATATTTAAATAAAATAATTAAAGTTGATTTGATGTAAAGTACGAGAAAAATGATTGGAAATGATAGTTAGTTAAAATTATGTGAGTTGATGAATAATGAATTAAAGTTGATGTGATGTGTAAGAATGAATGGTTGATATTATTTAATTATTATTGATAATATGAGAGATAGTGAGGTTGGGTTAAAGTTGAGTTAAATTTGAGTTTTGATTGGTTTTTTTACTGTATAAACCCTACGATTTCGTGTCTAGTTAATTTGGGTAGTAATAGTTTTTTTAACTATTCTTTTATTCTCTTCACACTTTAGGTGAGTGATAAGATGGATCCGAATGAGCTCGTGAAGCTCATCGAGATTCTGAATCCTCACAACAAAGCAGGTAGGATAACAATCATCACGAGAATGGGAGCTGAGAACATGAGGGTGAAGCTTCCCCATTTGATCAGGGCTGTCCGTAGGGCAGGACAAATTGTGACGTGGGTTTCGGATCCTATGCATGGCAACACCATCAAAGCTCCCTGTGGTCTCAAAACTCGTCCATTCGACTCTATCAGGGTAAGTCGCTGGATTTATTTCCACTTGTATTAGAAATGTCTGTTGTGTTTATTAATTTCTTCATGTGGGACCTTACTTGGAAATCTAATTGAAGCATTAGATACATGTCTGTGTCTAAATAGATTGCTAAAGGACATCTTTTTGAGGGCATTGTTTAATGGGATGTACCTAATTTAAGCTTGTTGATGTTTAACCAGTCAAATAAAGTATGATTGAGTTGCCAAATTATGTCTTAAAACAAGAAAGGTAGATTCTAACAAAGTGTGTGTGGTTGAGAGTTAATTCGATAAAGTCTGCTTCCTTAATCATCATTTGGTAGTTGTGCATCTTAATCAATAAAGTCTGCTTCCTTAATCATCATTTAGTAGTTGTGCTGTCTTAATCAATAAAGTTTGTTTCCTCGAAGCATATTGTGGTGGTAGGTGCCATGTATTCTCTTGATTAAAGTCTCTCCCTCACCAACCCTCTCAATATATGTATGTCTATCTATATACATATATGCATATAAATGTTACTAATATATTATCACCATTAACGTATTATATTATGTCGTGATCACCATGACATAATTTACCTCCGATCTATTACCCATACATATGAGACATACATTTAGTATAATGCTGAAGAGAAGAATGTCTTGGAAAATGAATGGTTCAAGGTTACTATATGCACCCGAACCACTATTAGAGTACCAAATGAACACATAATTTTTAATTATATTTAACATAATGTCATCAATGGCTCTAATTATTCGTATTGTGACCTCGTGCATAATTTTTCATCACTTTAGGCTGAAGTTAGAGCTTTCTTTGATGTGCACGAGCAAGAGGGAAGCCATCCGGGTGGAATGCATTTGGAGATGACGGGCCAAAATGTCACGGAGTGTATTGGTGGATCGAGAAACCTGACGTTCGACGATTTAAGCTCAAGGTACCACACTCACTGTGATCCTAGGCTCAATGCCTCCCAATCCCTTGAGCTCGCGTTTATTATTGCTGAGCGCCTTAGGAAGAGGAGGCTCGGCCGCAACTAAGAAGCTGTTCAATGGCTAGTGGGATTTCGTAATTTGTTTTTCCTGTTTCTTGAGCGTAATTTTTTTTTCTTTAAATGTGTTGTATGTATGTGTGTCCTGCGGTTTGGAACAGTTCGAAGCCAGAAATAAATTTCTATAAGAAATAAATTTCTATTATATATATTGGTTTGGTGGTAGGTGTGTTTTGTATCTTTTATTTTGTGGAGGGCCATTGGTGCAAAAAAGTTGGTGCAACCTGTTCACACTCCAGTTCCAACTTATTCTTATGTCATATGGGTTGGTTATGGAAACTCTACGTCGTTCATCTCTCTATTTATTTACATACTTATGTCGTTCGTCTCTAAATCTCAATGTATTTACATATTTTTATGAAGTTAGTGTTTTTCAGTTACAACTTACAAGCATAGTAACTTTTAGTGTTTTATGAATGGTTGATTGTAGTATATTATTATCAATAGTATTGAAATTATAGTATTATTTTTATTTATGACTTGTTCATGAATTATTTAAGTGTGATTTTATTTTGAATGATATAAATATTTTTTTACAAATCTATATTTATTGAATGTAGCCCTTGCCTACTAATGACGGGCAAAAGACTACATTTCAACAAAGTATTGAGAAAGGGCGAAATTTTTTACTTAAATGATTAGTGTCACTGTGCACATACATCAAAAGCGTGTCACTTGACGGGCAAAAGACTACATTTCAACAAAGTATTGAGAAAGGGCGAATTTTTTACTTAAATGATTAGTGTCACTGTGTCATATACATCAAAAGCGTGTCACTTGGCTCTACCGGAGTTTTCATCAAAGCCAGGATGAAAGCCTAGTTCAGCCAACTTGTCATTTTTGCACAAAGCGCGATAACTTCTATTGTGGATATTCAAATCCAAGATCTTCTTCAATTTGTCGGCAAACTCCACGCTCATGGGAGAACCATTCTTGTCGTCCGCTACGCCAAAATAACAATATTGCTAAGATGAGTCAATCGCACCAAGAAAGGATCCACACAATTGGCTCACAAAGTATTACAGAAGTAAAAAATACTTGCGCATCTTTTCCACGAAAAAAGTAGGTGTCCTGACCTCATTGATCGCGACCTTGCCACTCTCCGGCAATCCAGAACTACTCCGGCTTCCACCTGTGTCGCGATTCAGGGACATCCTTAACCAGGTGGGCGTATTTACCATCCCTCGGGTGAAGGTGGAAATATCTTGATCCCTCTTTAGCCGTTCTCCACATACAAAGAGTCCAACTCCTCTCTAGTCGAAGTTGGCCACCCTTTCGAGGCAAACATTACCACCATATAGCACAAGCGATAAATAACATTTGGATGTACCTGAACAATGGAAATGCCCCATTCCAACAGATATCGGGCGATCACTAAAGGAAGCTGGAATCTCAACCCCGATAGTATCACTTATTTATGCACTGCGATACTCCCCTTTGAAGGGCAATGGGCCCGCTTGCCTTCATTTGGAGTGAACATTTTTCACGACTCCCAAAATTTCATACTTTCATGTATCGTCAGCAGTTCGGGGTCCCTCTTACTGATTGCCTGAGCGTCGATCTCCATAATGGCCTCCACTAATGGCACTTGTATCGGCGGACGACGCCAACAATCCTCCGGTGTCGAAATATGATCTTCAAGATCTCTCATTTCATGACCATTCAAAGAAGACATGATCACCCAAAAGAAAAAAAAAGGGAGAAAAACAAAGAAATGCTAGGGTTTTGATTTCTAGAAAATTCTAATCCTTGGGAATTTCTGAGAAGAAGTGAGTGAAGTGCCTTCCCTTTATAGGAAGAATTCTTGTCCAATCAACGAGCCCAGTCACATTAAAGCACAAATCCCAAGAGTTGTGCCTGTATTGGAACTGACATGTCTTAATCAGACAAGACGTGTCTCTCCTTTTAATGCTTTAAGATGGCGTTGCACGTCCATATGATATAACCGTAACGTGATTGGTAGCAACAGACTTAGCTTTCCAGGCGGCTCGAGTGACATTTCCGCATCTAGAAACCTGTGGGCCTCTGTTATACCCAGGATATTCGATCACCAAGGGCGATGTGGCCCACGCTCTTCCACCGGCCCAAAAGAAGATAAGCCAGGCCCAAATTTGTAAAGATCACTCCATGGAGTTAGCCCACATGCTCACTCTTAGGGTTGTTGATCGCCCAATCGACGCAACGATTGCCCACGGAAGTTTCTCAAGGAAGAATGATGATCGCTCCAACCGCCTGAACACTCTCTGAAAAAGCTGGTAGCACCGCCCGATAGGTCCTATCACTTTTTTGCATAGATACACGCGGCGTCACCTTACACCCTTAGCTGGCGCTCCTCATTTAATTCACCAACATCTTTTTCGTGTATAAATACCGACCTCTAAGCCTAGATAAGATCATCAAAACCAAGGCTAGACACACATAAAAGCCCACCTCGGCTAATCCCCCCAAAAAGATCACTGCGATCGTCATTATTCTAGCTGATCTCTCAAAAGATCATACACATATGGCATGATTGGTATGATGGATGAAATTTCATAGGAATGGAATGAATTGAAGAATGGAATGATTATGAGAATGGAGTGAAACATGTTTTATCATTGATGCGTTTGGTATGCAGAAGGAATAGGATTAGAATGGAATGACATTATCATTTTTTATTATAAAATAAATAAAAGTTTTTTTTTTTAAAAAAATAATGTACTTTTAATAAATTATATATAAATGCTTTTTTAATAATATAAAAATAGAATACTATATTGTTTAATAATATAGAATAATATATTTTTAATTATATATAAAAATAAAATAATATATTTTTAAATTATATATAAAAAATAATATATTCTTACAAGTAATATATTTTTAATATATAAAAATTAATATATTTTTAATAATATTTTAAAAGTAAAATATTTTTAATAATATATATTTTATTTTTTAATTAAACAGTAAATAAAAGTAAGTTTTTAATTTTTTATTTGAATTTTATTTTTTAAAATAATATATTTTTAATAATATATATTTTTAATATTTTTCAATAATATATTTTTAAAAGTAATATATTTTTAATATATAAAAAATAATATATAAAAATAAAATAATATATTTTAAAATTATATATAAATGCTTTTTTTAGTTTTATTTTTATATAAGTATTTAATATTTCTAATTAAAAATTAAATAAAAGTAAGTTTTCAATATTTTTATTTGAATTTTTTTTTAAAAAATAATTTTATTTAATATATTTTAATCATGCTTTATAATATATATTATATATTTATTTCTTATAATTATTTGTTAATTTTATTTTTTAAAAATTGATTCCTACACACATGGAAATGAGAAAACCTTCCATTTACTATGGAATGGCTAATACCATGGAGATGGGTTTTGCATTCCCATTGGAATGGTCATTCCTTCCCAAAAAATATACCAATCATGGGATAAGGAATGAGTAAGAGAATGATCATTCAATTCTCATGTCATTCCTTCCTACCAACATGCCAATAATATTCGACTGCAACTTCCTTACATTATTTCTTATAAACACGTTGGAGAAACCCTCTCCTTGCTGGTCACCACAATCAACCGACAAAATCTATGTCTTACTATGTTTTTACGTTTTATCTTTTTGGCCACCTTTTCGTATCAAAATCTTGTCATAATTATATCGTAACCCCCTCGCCTTAATCACAAATTTCATAACCGTTCCATCAACATCACCAACTCGACATCCTTCCCTTATTCGACGCCGCGCACATATGTGCCCGCATCTCTCAGCCCTTGGCACACTAAGGGAATGCGCAAAGTTCCAGCCTCAAACTTAGGTCCGTAACATCAGGCATATGTTGGTGGATAAGTAAGTGTGTGATTGAATATGAGTTATGATTCAAATCGGTTGAGTCATTCTTACATCACGATATCCAACCACATAATTCAAAATTCAATTCAACCAACTCTTCTACTTTTTGTTAAATATAATTAAATAATATCAATCAGTCATTCTTACATCACGATAAATTTAATTCACTATTCATCCACTCACGTTATTATAATTACCTATTGCTTCCTATAATCCCTCTCTTACTTTTTGCATTATATCAACTTCAATCATTATATTTTAAATATTATTTAATTTCAAATCTATTATATCCAAAATAACCCATTTTTACCTATCCGAGTTGGATCATAACCGGTTTAATCCATATCGGCTCCCTAAAAGACCAATTTCCGAGCGCAAATAAAGGTGATTTACTTGGCAAAAGACGTAATTTTTTTTTTCAATGATATCTGTTTACTGCTCCGCGTTATTTTGAATTGCACCAGGCTAAATGCAGGAACTTCAAAATATAATAGAATAGAAAACAAAAATTGTTTTAATTTCGGATACTGGGCAAGACGCGCCCACGCGTTGCCGCCGCGGTTACGGAACTCACCAACAGCGCCGAAATCGCCCACACCTCCGGCCCCCTCCCGCGAGAAATCATAGCAGAGAAAGGAGAATAAAGTTATTGAGCATTATCATCCCCTCAATAGCATAAATACAACGCATGATTGATGCTTTCAAGGCATCTGAATAACTCGAGTTTTCATGGAGTCCGATCTCCTCAATTCCCGCGATGAATGGAGTCCCGTCCGCACTCACGCTTTGGTGAAAAATCGCCGGACGGTTGCTCTCGGCGACCTCCACGTTCTTCCCGATGAAACATTATGCACAATTCTAACGAAGCTCGCGCCTCATGATATTGGTCGCCTCGCTTGCGTGAGCAGGTCTAATTCTCAGTCCGTTATCATCTTATTAGTTTCTTATTTTCAGTTTGATCCATTGTCGGCTTTCGAGTGCATGTGGAGTTGGGATTACTGATGTCTCTTTTCTGTGTTAGCTCAATCTTGGTGTCTGAACAAACGATTGTTGATTTTGATATGCGCTTGTAGAGAATTCATTAAAATCTGGCAGTTGTCATTTGTGTTGTTTTTCTGTTTGGGTCAATGCATTAAGATTCAATTGGGGAAGTCTATTAATCTTGCTGTGAAGTTTTCTAAATCTTGTATGTCATAGTTTCGAGTGAGTTGATGCAGACTGAATTCAGTCTTATTCTAATGGAGCATGCGGATCAACTCAAGTTTGCTACTACAAAATGGTGTTTCGCGTTCTTGGTTGCAGATTATATTATACTTTTAAAATTTATAAAGCTGGGATACAAATGCTCTTGCAATTTGTTGAATAGAGCAAATTTTTTAAATAAAAAAATTTCAAGTAGCAGCATATTATTCATTTTCCATTTCTATTTTGACACTTGGTTTATGCTAAGGCAGTGTATCAACCTTTCTAATAAGAAAAAATCATCTTCTATCAGAAATCTGTTAATAGTATCGTTCTTACCATTTGTGAACTACTTTAGATTTTTAAAAATAAATAATTAAACTGAAACAAACTGTTGACCTCAATTTGTTCTTATGAGACTAGCTGCTTTCAGCTTGTGAAGTACTATGTTTCTAAACTTTAGCCTTGGCCTACTACTCTAAATGGCTTTCTAAATATTGCTTCTCCATGCAGTGTTAACACTACCAATTTCCTTTAATTTAGTTTTTATTTTTTGTAGTGTGATGTATATATTATGCAATGAGGAGCCCCTTTGGATGGGTATGTGCCTCAGCATTTTAAATCATGAGCTTGAGTACAAAGGCTCGTGGAAGAAGACAGCCTTGCATCAGTATGTTGATTCCTCCTCCCTAACAGAACATTTTGTAGGTTATTTTGATGTTTCAAGAAGTTTGACATTTTCATTTTAACCCATTTTGTGCCCTTCATTTTTGTTTTCAGACTAGGATTGCATGACAAGTATTATGAAGCTTGCAAACCGAATTTGCACTTTGAAGGTATTTGATTATGAGGATTAACTATGAAATTGTGTGGTTCTCCAACTTCATATTACTTGAACCTTTATATCTATTCATGCAGGTTTTAGTTCGTCGTTCCTCTACAGGAGACTATACAGATGTTATACCTCATTAAAAGGTTTCTCTTTTGATGATGGAAATGTTGAGAGGAGGAAGAACATATCATTAGAAGAGTTCCATGAAGAGTATGATGGCAAAAAACCGGTATATCGACATGTTACCGCTGGTCTTTTACAGCAATGTTTAAATAAAAATGGAAAGTTGTTCTTTTCTTTTTTCTTACTTGCACAAATTGCCTGCTATGTTGTTTGTTTGCCCCTGGAATTCAACTTAGTAATTCTAGTTGTACTCCTAAATTGGTATGTCGGTTAAACTTGATCCAGAATTGTTAAAATTAAATTTAAATCTGAAACTATTATATCCGTTTTCATCGTTTAGGAGCTCCATAACTACCTTTACATTGTTATATTTTGGCTTGACCTAGAGTTTAAATGAGAGTCATGAGGCAGTGATAAGTTGTTGTTTCGTTCAGTCATATTCTTTTTCCGGAGAAAAAATGTGACTATTATTTTTTTTAAATAAAGGTGATAAAGTTGAGAGTATGATCTTGATACAAGTCGAAGTGTAATGATGGGATGTTGATGGCGTTATTCCTTCTCCCTTGTGAGATGGCACTGGAGTAATTTTCTAAATATTTTCTGTACTTTTTTTCATTTTTTAAGTAAAAAGCCGCAACGCTGTTACGTAAATCGGGGTTATCAATATCTATGTGTGTTTGTGTGTGTGTGCGTGCGCACATAGAAGTAGAAAATTGTATCTCCTGGTTGGTGGGTCTACTATCCTTATATGGACACCTTGGCTGACTTTCTGCCCACCAATGAGGTGGACTTCCTCCTTCAGTGAGGCACATGGTCTATGCAGGCAGATATGTTAACTGAGGAGCCGTAAAATTAGAGATGTGATTAAAGTACAATAAATGTTTTTGTGAATTACAATAATTTAACTTCTTCTTTTTTTTTTCCATGGAAAACATGACTTTCTCGTAAAATATTCTCTATAAAAGGTTTCTTATCCTAACAAACCGGCTGCATTTTGAATTTGATGGACAAAAGACAAACGCGGCTTGAATGTCTTTTGAACGCTGATGATTTCCTGGATTGATTTGAGAGGGGTGGAAGTCGTCTCTTTATTTTTGGGAGAATAACGTCGCTTCTTTTTCTTTTCTTGGCCTTGTTCTCCATAGAATGTACTTCGGAAGTTTGGAGGGCTTGATTTTGGAATGAACGTCATCTTCAACTTGAATGTCCTTGGGTCTTCGAGAGAGTTTTTTAGAGCTCTTGAATTTGAGACTTGAATTTTGAGGTGTGATTTTTGGCTTTAAGGACCCCTATTTATAGGTGTAGGTGTGATTGGTCATTAATGATTTGATATTATCTCTTTCTTTATCTTAATATTCTCTACGTTTCATCTGTTCTCTTTAAATCAATTTAATTTCGAAGATCTTCGAAGTTGCATGGCGATCTCTTTGAAGAAAGTACACGAGGAGAGCAACTGAAGATAATGTCTCCTCAAGCCATGAAGCCGCTGAAAGTCGTCAAGTTTATCAATTTCATCTAAATGGTGGCAAACAAAAGTGCCTTTGCATGTCCTTCTCAAAGCAAATTTTATTAGGACAATTTATGTGAAACACTTCCATCAAATCAAATTATCAACGCTACTTGATAAGAGTTTAAACTATAAAACTTTCCAAAGCCGCAACTCATCATGCTCGTTGATAAGAGCATAAAAAATGGCTGATAGATATGAGCAAAAAACTATCCAAAAAGTCTACTCGAGGGCTTAAAAGCATTTTTCTCGAATCAAACGCTATGTTGTTTTAGCTCCATGAAGAACACAACTTGAGTGTCGCTTTGAAAGTAGTTGATCTTCTTGGATTTATCTTGAGCGGATTGGATGCCGCCTCTTTAATTTTTGGAGAAGAACACCGTCTTCTTAATTGAACATACTTTGGAGATTCGGAGACTTAATTCCGGATTGGACGTCCTTAGATCTTTAAGAATGTCTTTAGATCTTTAAGAGATTTTTTGAGATCGAGACTTGAATTGTAAGGTGTTTTTTTCAGCTTTAAGGAGAGTTCCTATTTATAGGTATAGGAGCGAGAGTCTTGGAGAAGATGACATTGATTTGATTGGTCCTTTATAATTTGGTATTATCTATGTCTTTATCCTAAGTTTTGACTTGACAAAAAAAAATTATTTTACTAATTAAATATCTTATATATCTTTGATTTATGTCAAAAAATAAAAAAATACACCAATTAATAAAAGCTCGATCCCATGTCCGCCCGTCGACTCTGATCTACACGAAGATTGGTGGGCCAATGATGTCTTTTCTTTTAAGCCACTCTTCTAATTCCTCTTGAGTTCTTTCTGATTGGATTTGGTGTTTATGCTCCCTCTTGGCGTATTTGTGGTTTTATAATTAATTTTATATTATTCCCCCGCGAGTTAAAACCACACATGATACAAATGATTTGCACTATGAAAATGATGTCAATTATTTGTTTTTCTTGTGATAGGTGATGATTGATGGACTGGCTGATAATTGGCCAGCAAGGAAATCATGGACAAGTGAACAATTTCTGATTAAATATTCAGATGCAAAGTTTAGGATATCACAAAAGAGTTCAAAGAAAGTTAATATCAAGTTTAAAGATTATATTACATACATGCAAGTCCAACATGATGAGGATCCTCTGTATATCTTTGATGACAAGGTATCCTGGTTTCTTAATCATTTAATTTGAAGTTTCCAGTCTGTGCTTTAAAACAATGAGATTCTACTATTGCAGTTCGGTGAAGTCGCACCAGATATGTTGAAAGATTATAGCATTCCCCATCTGTTTCAAGAAGACTATTTTGATGTTCTGGATATGGATAAAAGACCGCCTTTTAGATGGCTTATTATCGGACCAGAAAGATCTGGGGCCTCATGGCACGTCGATCCAGGTCTTACTAGTGCATGGAATACTCTCATCTGTGGCCGTAAAAGGTAAAGTAGTAAACTTTGTGCCATGTATGTGTATGTCAGGCATCTAGTTTTATTATCATACTGTATATATGTATTTTGATCAGAGCATAAGTGCACATGTATGTGTTCTGAGTTAGTTATTAATTTGGTCATTGGTTCTTATTATACACAAATGTGTTCTCATATTATGATAGGTAGGTTAATGGAGTTATAATATTCGTGAGGGTCGTAATTATTTCAATTTGAGCTACCAGTTGTCGTACGGAACATGCTATGAGACCTGTGAATTAGAAGAGAAAATTACTCTCCATGATTCATGAGGAAACATATATGAATGAGTTAACCTTACAAAAATAGAAGATATCATCTAATAGAATACTACAATAAGGAAGTTTGGACTCTGACTGTTTTTCAAGAGCATTCAGATAAATCATGTGTACAAGCAACATCCACGATGTTTACTTTCTGACTGAACAGAGAGATGCTAAAAAGGTATAGAAGGGGAAGATCGATGAATCATGCTTGTTAAGCATGAACATGCCAAACATGAGAAGTATATATGGCTTAAAGTAGTCTGCCGCTATTCTATCGCTTTGACTTTTGAGTAAACAAACGTGAAGTGATCTTATTTAGAGTTCAGTTGAACTGAACGGAAAATATTTTAAATTAGCTTTAGAATTAGATAGAACCAAGTAATTCAAGACTAAATATCCATGAAAGTGGCGATGAATAGTTGTAATTTAGAACTCAAATGTATTTCATCTATAAAGAAAATCAGTAAAATGTGTTTTGATGCTCTTCTCTTCCTTTTGGAACAACTGGGAGAACAACATATTTCCTAAACCGATTTGGCTCACGCTCTAAGATCTCAGGATATGAAGAAAATTCTAGGAGGTGATTTTAGTATGGATGACATTGGGTGTATGAAGAGACTTTAGAACTGGAGTGGTGGTAACTAAGCAGACCATTGTATTTTTCCCCCCCTAATATCTATACCAATGTTCTGTTACACCTTGGCAGTTGATAAGCACCCGTATAAATTGTTCTACATGCTGTGCTTCGTAAATAATCTCCTGCATGTGAGGGTGTCTGTTTGGGCAACTAAATATTAAATAAACTTCATCTCTCTAACAGCTCTAGCTCTCAGATGAAATGGTTGTTCAACAAGGGATTTGTAAATATCGTCTTTTTGAAGATCCCTTTGATATAGTAGTCTATTTGGCATTACCTTCAATCCCCTCCCTTATCCCAGTAGCATTACCTTTGTTCGTACTTTGTGTTGAATATCATATTTTGCAACAGGTGGGCATTGTATCCTCCCGGAAGAGTTCCTTTAGGAGTGACAGTACATGTGAATGAAGATGATGGTGATGTCAATATTGATACTCCATCATCTTTGCAGGTATTTGCATTATACCATAATTTTGCGTTATTTGACCCTTTCATTTTGTTTTCTTTCCTTTTGTGCCAGTTTTGCTTGAAATATTATCATTACGGTTCCATATCATTATGTTCTTTTCAGTGGTGGCTGGATTTCTATCCTCTTCTTGGTGATAATGACAGGCCCATAGAGTGTACCCAACTTCCTGGCGAAACAATATATGTTCCGAGTGGGTGGTGGCACTGTGTATTAAATTTGGAGACGACTATAGCTGTCACACAAAATTTCGTTAATTCCAAAAACTTCGAGTTTGTGTGTCTGGACATGACTCCTGGTTACCGTCATAAAGGTGTATGCCGTGCGGGTTGGCTTGCTATTGATGATGATGACTTTGAGGCTATTAGAAATAAATCCCTGCCCAGCAAAAATAATTTGAGCTACTCTGACCTGTCTAGGAAAGAGAAGAGGATCAGGATATGCCAGTCACTAGAAAATATAGGTTCTGACAATGGTAGTAATGAGACGCCTAAAAGTGATAGTTCCGTTGATTTAGAATACTCTTACGATATAGATTTCTTAGCTATGTTTTTGGATAACGAGAGAGGCCACTACACTTCTCTGTGGAGTTCTGGAAACATTATAGGGCAGCGAGAAATGCGAGATTGGTTGTGGAAGCTTTGGATTGGAAGACCAGGACTTAGAGATCTCATATGGAAGGTACCGCCTTTTCCTTTTCCTAAAATAATTATTAAATTTTATTTTCTGGAGGCTTCAGTTTAGTTAAACAAAATCTGTGAAATAAACGTTGTGACCCATGAGATTAGGCTGAGCTTTAGTTACTAGGGAATGAGAATATATGTGGGTTTGTTGAGAGGATGACATATTGACCTCGACTCTACTTAATGAGGTCCCATTTAAGAAGAGCTTATTCATGCAGCAGCTAGCACGTGTTGCTTGGCTCAATGACGTTTTGCACATAATACAAGTTGGCAGAATGATTTTGCTAAGATATGAATCCTATGAATGTGGTCGAGCATGTTGAAAAATGAAGTTTAGCACCTCCATTAGGGCATCTATATTAATACAACTCCATAAAGTTCTTAACCTTATTCCTACAACCACAAACCTCCAAAAACAATAAACCTCGTAAACTTATTTTCTGGCCTCACATATGTCCACTTTTAATTAATATTATACTTCCATATTTTTATTCATATTTTCTATTTATTATTTTTTTAATCCAATGTTTATTATTTATATCATAAACATTTAAAAATAATAATATCATTGTAAATAATTATATGGCATCATATTTATAATTATAGAGTGGGATTACATAGTGCTGTGGAAGGTACATTACCTCCTTGACTTGCTGCAAATGAAGAGGTATTTTATCCTGAGACAATTCTAAAATCCACATGTTAATAAAATTTCTCAACTTTTGGTTTAGTGGAGCGGACAGACCGAGAAGGATGCCACCTGGAGACGAAGCTGATTTCAGTGGATAAATTCCTTCTTTTAGCCTTGAGGACAAGGCTGTTTCAAATGTGGGGAGTATTGATAGAGAGAATCAAGCACCTACCTTTTTGGTTTATACCCGAAGAAAAAAAGTAGAGGATACTCAAGCTGATTGATGACATTCCATGATGTTAGCTAATAATTTGGGGGTTGGAATTGTGGGATATTCTTGATTCTAGCATATATATTAGGAGGATAGTATTATGGAATATTGTTTATAAATAATGGATTGGGACTTGGGAGTGGGCAGACTAGAGTTACCATTGTAATCGGCCTAGTGGCTGGGCAAGATTCAACCATCGGGAACTATTCCGGGTCTTGTATTCCATTTCTCCCTTCCATCCAATAAAGTTCAGTTCCATACTAGCATAATTATCATCTCTTTTTCTATCTATTGCTCTTTACTTTATCAGGCGCCAAGAATTTGGCAACACACCTTGGCGTTTCTGCACTAGCAGTTTGCCATTGTCATTAGACCAATATATAACCCTTCGCCTTTTGTAACATATAGAAAATGAGATAATGAATTTATATAAAATTAGCTAGAACTAGCTTTGAATATAAGAATTATAATTAATTACCGAGTAATGTAAAACTAGATTAAAAAATAACCCTATAAAATAATAGCATGTACTGGATATTGGAGGTTTCTAATTATAGTATTTCTACTTCTGATTCCCTTGTATCATGTATTAGGGAGCTTGTCTTGCTCTCAATGCTGGAAAATGGTATGATCGGGTTGAAGCAATTTGTGTCTTTCATGAGTTACCTTCACCTCTGCACGATGAGAAACTTCCAGTTGGCACAGGCAGCAATCCTGTAAGTTCTATATTAAAAATGGTGCTTCCATGGGGTAGTTGTTATAGTGGCTTTTTCATTCCACTCAAGTCATGCACTCTTTGGAATTGTACGATCCTTGTCTCAGAAAGCTTCTTTAAAATTAAAAAAAAAAATAAAAAAAAAATTGATGCCTACATTATGCCTCCTACTTTTAGAAGAATGTCTACTGATAATATAATCTCAGTAAAAGTCTGATTTTTTTGTAGTAAATATTAATTTGTTTGTTTTTGCCTCTAGCTAGGTAAGTATAAGGGCATCCCATACTGACTAGAACTATGTGATCTACTACAGGTCTATCTCATTGGCGACTATGTGGTAAAAATATTTGCTGAAGGAGGGCTTGAAGCTTCACTATATGGGTTAGGCACTGAGGTAAGATGGGGGTTATTAAGTTGTTAGTACTTTCTTTGCCCTTCACCTGCAATCCTTGTTTCATCGTTTCTTTCTTTTCCGATTTTGTTCAGCTTGAGTTTCAAAATCTACTAAATCATCAGAATTCCTCTTTAAAGAATTGCATTCCTTCTGTACTGGAAAGTGGGATTCTCGTTTCCGAAAATGGATCGTATAGAGTCTTTCCCTGGGATGGTAGAGGCATACCTGAAGTTATTGCCTCCAGCAATCTCATTTCAGTAAACCAAACAGATGTTGATTACCCATTTGGTGTTTTGGGCAAAAAACAATTTGAATATCAAAATGCTGGAAAGCCATTGCACAATTCCGGAGATTGTAGTAAAAGCTCATTCATGTGGCCGTACATTGTGACAAAAAGATGCAGGGGGAGGATATTTGCGGACCTGTGAGTAGTAATTCTAATTTTATATTAGCATTTGAATCCTTGCTGAAAGAAAGTTACTTATAGCTGGATCTTACATTGTTTGATTTGCAGTAGAGATACCCTCCCGTTAGAAAACGTTCTCAATTTGGCTTCCTTTCTGGGTGAGCAGTTGCATAATCTTCATGTTCTGCCTGTCCCTTGTCCATCACATGGGAATGGGAATGCCAATAAGATTGACCATTCAGCTGAATGGAAATTGTTTATCATGACTCTAAACCAGAAAAGGAAGGGTGTAATGAGACGTTTGTCTGAATGGTATGAGATTCTTTCTAATATGACATGCTGGTTCTAGATTCACATAGTTAAGCTTTGTATATTTGTATTATGTTCTCTCTCTCTTCCCTCTCTTGAGCTCGCTAATGCATTAAAATCTACATATGGTTAGGACAAGAAATTGAGATCAGGGTCAATGAGAAAGAACATTGGAATTACTTAAATTACAACTAATTCCTCAATCTTTCTAGTGACTTCCAACTATCTCTTTTAGATTAAGAGGTTAAGTTTGGACCTAATTCAACTATAAAATTTCATGAAAAATGTTAACACTGAACCTGATTCAATATAAAAATTTAAGAAAATGGATTTTTATAATTTTTTCTTGCGAGTTCTTGAACAAGGATTTGGTTCGTGTAAATTATTCATGTTGTAATGTTTACTAGAAAAGGACACTGGGACATCAAATTCGTAACAAAAGAAATGTGATAATGGAATTTACAGATCTAGCAATGTCCATGAGTTGGTCAAACTAGCAAAGACCCTCTGAGTTGCATATGCTATGAATAGTGTTGTTTTAACTGAGACTTTAGGTTGAGCTTTCGTGTCTAAATATTCCATTTCCAGCTCATGAAATGGTAGAAGTATCTTTGCTTCACAATGTAATATCCAGCAAACTTGGGTTACCATACCCTATTTGATTAATAGTGTATTAATATATGGCCTACATATTTGTGTGTCCATTGTAAGAAAATATCTAACTTGGGACTTGAGGCTGCAATATATTTTTCTTTTAAGTTTTGT
>BKCP01005849.1:1413576-1459973 GCA_008636005.1 Striga asiatica | reverse complement strand
GGGACTGATCTATTGATGAATTTCTGCATTTTTTTCATTCCCTCTAATATCTGCAGGGGTGATCCAATTCCGGGCAACCTGATAGAGAAAGTTGACGAATACATCCCACATGACTTAACCATGCTATTTAATATTTTTGAGGTAATCCTTTGTTTAGTTCATAATTGAAGCATTTTTCCCAACATCCAACATTCGTCATTGGTACCTACATTTTTCCTTTTCCTCTGAAGAATGACACAGAGGTTTTGAAATCTTGGACCTGGATACACTCTGATGTCATGGACGATAATATCTACATGACACCTTGCCCCGCAGCTTCTTTATCAGGGAAATGTAATGAATCTCGTCTGGCAGAAAATCCGCTAGTGGCAGATTCCAACCACCACAGAGAAAATGATACTTGGTCCCCAAGCCACATCCTTGATTTTAGTGATTTGACTATAGGTGAGTTTCTTTTCCTGAATTTTATATTTACTTGCATATTTTTTTTTTTTTTTTTTTTTTTTTTTTTTGTCCTTCACAGGATTAAAATATACATATTTGCAGTATTTACTATTATTAACCCTTTTACTAGTGATTTTTGGAAACTCTTTAGTAGGTTGAACTTGTTCTCTCTTCTTTAGGTCATGAATGGTGATGGATGATCATGTTTACTTATGTTTACTATTGCAAACAATAAGTTAATTTAGAGGGAGTGAACGATGTTCTTTAGGACATGCATGGACTTTTTGCATGTGGAACAACAAAGTGAATACACAATAGAGTGTAACCATAAAGTAAACCTGGCCTATTTTGCCCTTGACAATCATGAACAACTCCTCTCGTCTAAGAAATTTGATTTTAAAATATAATACGTTTTAAAGCTGAAATTCATTCTTAAATAATCAATAATAATGTTATGTTCCTGAGTGTAAACACAAGCTCCATGACCTGACTGGAAATTCTGCAGGGGAACCTATACTCGACTTAATCCCATTATATCTTGATGTCTTCCGAGGAGATTCTCATCTCTTGAAACAGTTCCTTAAGAGCTATAAGCTTCCCTTAATGAGAAAGACTTCATCAGCGAAGGTGGTCGAGGGCAAAAGATTTGGCCAACTCTCTTACAGAGCAATGTAAGCTCCTAACATTTTATCCTTCCCTTTCAGTGTGAGTTCGATTATAATGAAGTTTTTCAAATTGGCTAAAGTTCAACTCATTGTGTGGCTTTGTTGGTATTTCTGATAATCTCTCTCTCTCTCTTCCACATTAGAAAGATTTTTTGCTAATTTGAGACTTTTAAAGAGTTTAGACTTTAGAAGATACTTTTCAGATAATCTTGACCAGAAAATCTTTAGCTACAGCAGTCATTACTAACATTTTAGAAGGTCCTCTTTTATTTTATCCCATTATTTAAAATATGACCAGAATGTCATAAAAACAGGTCTAAGAATTCAGGTACTTGGAAGATTGTCTGAATTGCTTTGCCAGACACACTATTAGTCTGTTGATAATTTGTTATGAGAAATTTCTTGTTTTTCATTGGGTTATTAGGTGTTACTGCATTTTGCACGAGGAGAATGTTTTGGGGGCCATTTTCAGCCTCTGGAAAGAACTGAGGACAGCAACCTCATGGGAAGAAGTTGAGGAAAAAGTGTGGGGTGACCTAAACAACTACTCAGGCTTCTGTTAGTCAGTAGTCTGTTATTACATGCGACTGATCTGTAAGACGTAACTACATTTTGTTTATTGTGATTCCCTTTTTTTCTAAAATGATTGTCTGGTTTGGATAAAAATGTCGCTTATATGAGCTTGGTGCTTTTGTCGCTGTACAATGTAACTGAACATCCGTTTAATCTATGAGTTGGAATAAAATGATTGCTGAGATTGCCATAGCATCATCTACTCTACAGATGTACGATTTGTTTGCTTCTTTTTTTCTCCCCCCAAAATCTGATGGTTCAAATATAATATGTGATTATCTTTTTAAACCCGACTACAAACCAACTTCAAACTGGTGAAGTTTTTGCTTTGAATTTCTTCTTCGAGCTTCATGTTTATATCCAAGCTCGATTGATGCTTGCATATAAGATATTTTTATTTTGTTTGGATTTTCTTAGTTTGGTATTGTTACTTTTGAAAAAAGTGGTATAGTTAGTTGGTAGTGAGATTTGAGTTTATATTAAAATAATATTTATAGTAAAATAATTACAGTTGATTTGATGTAAAATTAGGAGAGTGAATAATGTGAGTAGATGAATAGTGAATTAACGTTAGTATAACGTGTAAGAATGATTTAGAGGTATTATTTAATTATATTGATAATCTGATGATACTGGAGTTGGTTAAAAAGTGGATTTTTTGAGTTAAAAAAGTCGTTGGTTAAAAATGATTGGATTTTTTTAAAAAATTTTGTATCTGATGTTTATGTGCTTGGCATAATAACCCTATAAACTGTCATTTTGGTTTGAGTTTGGTTATAGCTGTAATTCGAATTGACATGTTTGCAAACAGGACTCAATTATACTAGTGGAAGCTTGAGGTCATCTCATTCATTTACTTAAACGAGCCAAGCTTGAACGACTAATCAAACACGTTTATTAAACAACCCAAGAGTCGAGTTTGTTTGCAAACAACTTTTTCTATGAGTTTTTTGGTGAGCGAATTTTATTTAAGATACAAAATATTAAATGAGTCAAACCAAGTAAAATCGAGATTTCATGAATTTAAATTAGCCGAGGCTTTTGTTCGTTTATTAAACAATCTGAGTTGGCTTGTTATGAAACGAGCACATGCTCGAACATATGCTACTCGGCTCAACTTGAATTACTTCCCGAGATATCATAATAATCACAATTTCAATTTCCTATATAAGACAACTTAAAAGTTAAGCGAGTCGATCCGTCATATTTTTTGAACAACTATGCATACTTATACCTAGACATGACCACAGGCCGAACCGGCCCGTGACCCGAACCGTGAACCGGTACCGGCCCGGACCAAACCGGCACCGGTACCGGCATGAACAGTACACGGGCCGTGAACCGGACCGGGCCCAAAGCGGTCCGGTTACGGTTCAATGGTTTTCATTAACCGGTCCCGGCGGGCCGGGCCGGGCCGGGACCGGTTCCGGTTTTTCCGACGGGTCGTAGTTCTTTTTTTTTTTTTTTAACCCGGCGGTTCAACGAACCGCCGGGCCGGGCCGGTTCAAATGAACCGGCCCATAGGAATTGCCGGGCCGGTTACGGGTCTAACAATTGAGGACCGCCGACCCGCCGGGCCGGGCCGGGCCCGGACCCGGCACCTGGCCATTTCTACTTATACCAAGAAGATATCGTATTTTTGTTTCTCGGTTTTATGAAGTATGTGCATTTTTCTTCAAAATATAAGTATATGAAATTTTTAGGCACATGTATATTACTTAGATCTTACTATATAAGAATGAATAATTTAAAAACTTTGTATGGGCTGACTATGAGATGAGGGAACGAGGACCACGTCACCACCATCAGAAGGAGGAGTCGAGAGGGAACGAGGACCACGTCACCACCATCAAGGGCTACAGATCCAAGATCGAGTCGGAGCTCTCCAACATCTGCGACGGCATCCTCAAACTGCTCGACGAAAGGCTAATCCCCTCCGCCAACGCCGGAGATTCAAAGGTCTTCTACCTCAAGATGAAGGGCGACTATCACAGGTACCTGGCCGAGTTCAAGACCGGTGCGGAGAGGAAGGAGGCTGCCGAGAGCACTCTCACTGCCTATAAGGCTGCTCAGGTTTCTTTCTCCTCTTCTCCTTTATTATGCAAATCTGATAGATTATCAATTCTGGCGATGTCTAGAGAGACTTATCGTTTATTATGCGTGATTGATATCTGAATTGGATGGAAAATGGATGGTTGGTCTATCATCAAATATGTGCATCCTTAAACTATATTGACATTTTTGTGTGATTGTGTGTGAACTTTTAATTGAGTACTGTGCTTATTAGTAAGACTGATAATCTTACCCTTCTCCCCAATATTTACAATTTTTTAAGAAATTTTTTCTCTTGCACCATGTGTTTATTAGAGACTTTAGAGTAGTCTTTTATCTCAACATTCTTAACCTGTGATCTGGATTTCATTTAATAATGCAGAAAAGTTATTGACTTTTTGTATGCTTTGTGCAGGACATTGCGAATGTGGATTTAGCCCCAACTCACCCTATCCGTCTCGGATTGGCACTGAATTTCTCAGTATTCTACTATGAAATTTTGAACTCCCCAGACCGTGCTTGCAATCTTGCAAAACAGGTAAATATTATGAAAAGTATTATGCAGCTTTTCCAATATGATTTTGATTAAACAGAAAAAAAAAAAAAGAAGGAAAACCATCACAAGATTTTGAAATCCATTAAATTCAGCTACTCTTACGAAATGAAAGGTAAATAAAATAATGTTTCATAAATTTATGATGCCTAATTACGTTCATCTGCCATTTGTGCAGGCTTTTGATGAAGCCATTGCAGAGTTGGATACACTGGGCGAGGAGTCCTATAAAGACAGCACCTTGATTATGCAACTTCTCCGTGACAATCTCACCCTATGGACCTCCGACATGCAGGTATTTATCCTTAAAATAACGTCAAGTGAAACATATAAGTGTATCTTTGAAAGGACAATCACAAATACTAGCCTAAGTGTGTGTTTAAGACTCGCAGCTCTCAAAATTGCTAACGCCCCATCTACAAATGTTTGTACTTCACAAATTGGATGCTATCATGGGCAGCTTTTAAGAAACCATCAAACTTGAGGGGGGTGTATGTAATACAGTAATACTTCAAGGGGAAAATGTTCATTATTTTGTTGTATATGTTTTGATCAGATTCTTTTGTTATTATGCTAAACAACAAGTATAGCATCTGTAACTACAAACATAGAACTCTGTGTCACATAACCCCACTCTGTTAGTCCTATTTCAGCTCATACTTTTACTTTACTAAAACAGAGAGGTTCTGAGAATGGGAGCTGCACTTAAGTTTAAACTATCTTTCCAGTTGCTTAGTTTTGCTTGTATATTAAATACATTGATGTGCAGGATGAAGGAGCTGATGATATCAAAGAGGCTCCCAAACCTGAAGAAGGGAAACAGTGAAATTGAACTCTTCTTTATCTCCATTTGGCGGATTTTTTTTGTTAGTATTTATTTAATTTGTTTTAAGTTCTGTTGTCTTGCTGTTTTGCGATCTAGGATTTGGCGTAGTGGTTACTGGATTGTGTTTCATATTGATTTCCATTATTGCAATCTAATATATAAATGAAGCCAAATTCTTAATTTCCAGGAGTTGTTGAATTGCCATTTGTTGCAGCATTTATTACCTTCTCTGCATGAACTTCATTTCAAATAATAATGGTGAAATTTTTTATTCTAATTTCGAGCCTGAACAAACTCCCTTTTGACTTCTTTATGGTTTCTCGAAGAACTTGGGTATGATTCTAGTGAAGTTGCATGCAAGCCACTCGGCCTCATGTTTTTCATGCACGTGTTAATTTGTAAGGAATGTTTTTTCTCTAGTCCAAATTTAGGGACTATTTTATTTTATTTTTTATTTTTTTAAAAGACATTTAAAGTAAAATTTTCTATTTTGTGGGAGAACGAACTGGTTGGTTGTCAGCAGTATAATACACCCTTAAAAAGAGATGGTGTCATGGGTTTTGGTAGGAGCGAACACAGGTCGATACCATCCTCGAAACGGCCGAAACGAACCGACATCGCATATGTGGGACTGATAGAATGGAAGAGGTTGAGCTCGGCCTCCTTGTCTAGTTGATTCGAATCATATCAACACATCACCTATATGGGATTTACTGACAGGCGATGAGATGCAAAACCTCCGAGCCAATGATCTACGCCCATAGATACACGCGTCGGGAGTGGAAGATGTCATCTGCGTTGGGATTCTACCTAGAAAGTACAAAACATTAAATGTTGATGTGTCATAAAATTTCTGAATATCTAGAAAACAAAAGAAAAAATCCGGAAAAGGAGTGTAATCCCAAAGAACCTCGGATTTCCTATAAAAGGAAAGAGGAGCATCAAATGTAGGGGAGGCTTTTTGGGGATTTTTCGAAAAAAATGAGGCAATACTTTTACGAACAATATCCCTATTCGTCCCAAGGCCTTATATCTTTATCAAATTCTTGTTGAGCCGAGTATTCCAAGTAGATTATTGCTTATTTTCGTTGTTACAATTTCATATAACAATATTTTGGCGCTAGAAGGAGGGCGGAACCTCCGATTGAATCCAGATCATTCAAGACCAAGGAGCGATGTCTTCATCTAGTCAACGGGATGGCCATGAGAAGTCAGAAGGTGATCAAACTCAGCGAGGTTCTCCGGCGACCGATTTCACCACTTTGTTCAAAAATCCGGACTTCATTAAGGGATTTTCTCACCTCATGACGCAAATCCAACACACGACATCTCACACACCGAAGACCCCGACCAAGAAGGACCTCACCATGGTGCTAAACATGGGCAAAGAGCTTGTCCCGCAAAAGGACGTCTCACAATCTCGGGATAGTCGCACCAAGAACCAAAGAGAGAAAACGACTGGCCGCACGGAGCAAGAAGAAACTGGCGAAAGCAGATCGGATACAAATTCTAGGACACGTCAAACTACCAACTCAATTTTTACCCGTCTGGGGTAAAAACGAACTGAACTCGACCTCGGGCAAAAGGTCCTCAAGAAACAATCGAGCAGAAGTGACAATGCTGAGATGGCCAAACTCAGAAGAAGGCTAGTAGAGCTCGAAGCTCTGCAAAAGAGGACGGGACAGACAACCTCTCCACTGCGCAACCAAAAAAAAGATCCGCTCGCCGACTCATCATCACCCTTGTCATCCAACATCATGCGAGATCCGTTACCAGACAAGATAATGGTGCCATAGATCGGACTGTATGATGGCAATTCAGACCCTAACGCACACCTCAGTCTCTACACTTCCTGGATGGACTTACACGGATGCCCTCAGATGCCAAATGTTCTCGCTGACGTTGGGGACAACAGCATACAAGTGGTACGATTCTTTACTTCCGCATCCAGTTTACGACTGGCCATTCCTTCTGAACACATTTCATAGGATCACAAACGTGTATGATACCGAAAGATATAGGTTTCGAATTCGGTCCTGGTTAAGAAATGCAATGGAGCCTGGTGACCGTGCGTGGATTTTAGCGATTTAAGCAAGGCATGCCCAAATGACAGCTATCCGTCATCAACTATTTGGAGGACGCAAAGGCTGGGCATGAACTCATGAGCTTCATGGACGCGTATTCCGGTCACATTAAATCCCCACGGACCCCGAGGACGAGGAGCACACTTTGTTCTATTCGGAAAGTGAACTTTATTGCTATAAGATGATGTCGTTCGGACTGAAAAATGCCGGAGCAACATATCAGAGGCTAGTCAACAAGATGTTCGCAGATCTTATAGGCGATATAATGGAAGTTTATTTTGATGATATATGTTTATTAAGTGTGTATGTGCAAACGACCATGTATCCCATCTTAATATGACGCTACTCAATGGTTTTGAATCCCAAAAGGTGTACGTCCGGGGTAGGTTTGGGAAAATTCCTTGATACATAGTTAGCCAGAGGGGAATAGAGGCTAACCCCGATAAGATTACGACTATTTTAGAGTTAACTCCTCCAAAATCAGTAAAAGAAACACAAAGATTAACTGGAAGATTAGCCGCATTGAATCATTTCATCTCAAAGTCCACGGATAGGTGTAGACCTTTCCTCGAGGCTATTAGCTAGATCTTGTTCGTAAGTGTCAGACAGCCGTTAGGAGTGTTGAAGTGTCCAGATCTGCGATTATTGTTTTTGTGGTATGCTGCCTTTTCGAGTGGTTGTCTTATAGTGTTGGCACCTACTGGCGCTAGCGATGTTGTGCTCGTTCAAAGTAGGGGAGGACTTTAGTTTATTTAATTTTTATTTATGTCTTTCGTTGTGTGTTTTGGTCTTTTATTTGTTTGTTTTTGTGTTTTGTTCTACTTTAGCTAGGATTGTTTAGACCAATCTTCTTTGAATTTGTTTGTTGCATGTGGTGTAGAAATCAGATTGATCTTAGTCTTGTTCCACTTAATGCGGACTTCTGTTCCGGCTTGTAAAATTGTTTAGTTTAATTTGTATTTTTGTTAGGCCATGTCAGGTTTGCTTCTTATTGTTGGCATTTTTCTTTTCAATTTGGGCTATGTTTAGACCAAATTGTGTTGACATTAATTGACGTCAGATTTTTGTAATTTTATTTACGTGTGAGTTATAATACTACTTATATGGTTCTCGAAAAAAAAAAGAAATATATAATATGGAAAATGGTAAATAATTTTTTCTAACTTGTATTATATGTGTTTTTGGGATTTTCAACCTAAAGTATTTTTTTTTGTAACATGTAACTTGAACTACATATATATAATTATTCGCATGATCGAATACTTTTTGACCGTCCGATCATCAGCAAAAAGGAATACGTGTATGGTCAAGATGTAATCGAGCATGCAAATAGTGACTGTGTATAGTTCAAATTACATTTAACAAAAACAAAATTACTTTAGGTTAGTACAAATTGAAAAAAATTATTTACCTGTGAAAAAAGTGAATAATAAGAAAAGACCTTTGGCGTTTCCTTGCCTATCTTTGGTGACGACGGCAGTGATGACTCTAGTCCAGAAGGTACCTCATGCGCAGCACACGGTACAACTTTCACACAATTGACGACTAAAACAGACGGCCCAAAACCTAAATCCCAAAATCGCTAAAAGGCGTATGCACCAGAGGTACAACCACTGTAAACCCACTGTCTTTTAACCCTAGTCTCTAGAGAGAGGGAGGATAAGTTAACCACGAAACAAGTTAGAGAGAGGGAGAGAGAAACGTTGGTATATAAATATATACAAATATATACTTATATAGAGAGAGAAAGAGAAGAGAGACATAGAGAGTGAAGATGGATAAAGGCTTGGGCGACGAGTCTTCTTCCATTTCTTCTTCTTCATCAGCTTCAATAGCCAACAATAGCAATAGCAATATGGTTATCAAGCAAGTCAACAAAATTTCTCACAAAATCGCTAAACCTATGCGAAAACCTTTCCCCCTTCCAAATCCCCCCTCCGCCGCCGTCGGCGCTCCTCCTACAATCCCGGCTGTTGACCCGAACCCACACAATTCGGGACCGGGTCAGGGTCCACCACAATCGCAGCAGCCTCCTGTCTATAACATCAACAAGAACGATTTCCGCGACGTCGTTCAGAAACTCACCGGCTCCCCCGCTCACGAGCGCCTCCCAACGCCGCCGCCACCGTCGTCGGCCACCCACCCGCGGCCGCCGAGCTCCCGCCTTCAGAGGATCCGGCCCCCTCCCCTCGCCCAGATTGGCAACCGCCCTCCTCAGATCGCACAGATCCACCCTCACCCCCCGAACGACGCCGGCCATAGGCCCCTGATGCGCGGACAGCCCCTCCCGCCGCTCCCCTCAGTTCATCCGGCGGCGGAGTCCCCGATCTCCGCCTACATGCGGTTCCTCCAGAACTCCGCCTCCAATGTCCCGCCTCCCCCCCTGTGGAACGGCGTCGCACAACCCGGCGATTCTCTGCCCGTTCAGAATGACTTCGGTCAACGGCCCCCTCCGTCGTTCTCGCCGCTGCATCCGGCGGAGTCGCCAATCTCCGCCTACATGCGGTTCCTCCAGAACTCCGCCTCCAACGTCCCGCCATCTCCTCTGTGGAGCGGCCTCGCACCGATCGGCGGTGGTCCACGCCCCGATTCCCTCCCGCCGCCGAACGAGCTTGGTCAACGCCCGCCTCCGCCTCTCCAGCCGGCTGGATCTCCGATGTCCTCCTACATGCGGCCCATCCAGACCACCGGCGGCCCCACATCTGCTGCTCTTCCCCCGCCGCCGCAGCACCATCCCCCACCTATTCCTTTTCCTTCCCCCTTTTCAGCTATGCCGCTGTCACCCCTCCCTTTTGGATGCATCCCGTCGCCCAGATCTCCGTATGGCATGATGTCTCCAGGCTTTCTTTTCTCACCGACGGCCCAATTTGGGTTGCCACAGCTGCCCCCTCTGTCACCGACTTTCCCTGTTCCAAGCCCCCGTTGGAAGGGTATGTAAGGAATTTCCCATACGAAGCATCTTAAAGGTAAGTTATTTTTAGGGTTTTCAGAAATATTTTGCTTCAATTTTTTGTGTTTTGTTTTAGATTATTACTGTTACAGTGGTATAACGTAATTTGCACATGTACATGGTTTTTGAGATGTTATAGTGGAAAAAGCTAAGAAAACCAGTGTGTTATAGTGGGAACTGGAGCCAAGCATGTAGGTTAAGCTGGTTGATTTTAGTGTTTGTTTCTGTACATGAATGGTGAAGAAAGTGAAGGGAAAACCTTTTTTTCACTGTTTTGCAATGTTACCCTAATCTATAGAAATTTCTCTACAATATACTCTGTAATTGTATCTTCTATACATTTGGGTTCTATCATATTTGAATTTCGTGTATATGTTTAACACTTATGAACTATGTTGCACGGTTGTGATTCTTTCTTTAAATGGTGGAAATTTTGTTGGCCTTGATTTTGTCTTAGTTTCTTCATGTTATCCCTTTGAATATCAAATATTAGCTTCAACTAGGAACAGTGGATAATGATTTGTTCTTTCTTGATGCTTAGCACATAATTTGTGCTAAAGAGTTTTATCGTTTGTGCCATTCAGGTCTGTCTTGTGCAGAAGACTTAAAAGTTACAGACAACTACCGTACACATTAACTTAAGCAAGAGACTTATGCACTTTCTGATGTATTTCATGATGTGCTAGATTCTAAATTATTATTATTAGAAAGATGATAGAAGGAGCTTTAGAATTTGGTGGTGGGGTTTAACCACTGTTTATGATTTTGTCACAAATACCACTATTATCATAAATTTTTTGGGTAGGGATTCATTTTCAAAATATTGAAGGGTTGCTGCATTTTCAAAAGCTAATACTGTACAATTGGCAGCAATATACACTTTTATATGGTCCAGAGTTGAAAATAATCAGTATTCAGTATTAGGTATAAGTGTACTGTCCTTGTTTTGATTTTTTTTCTTCTTTTGGTTTTGTCCCTAATGATGTATGTACATACAGTCACATAAGAGAATAATTGTTGGATTAGGTTGGCTAAATTGAGTATCTATATGCATTTATTTGGTGTTTGTGGCAGGATTAGATATTAAGTCCAGGTTAGGAAGTTGGAAGGTTGAAAAGGTATCTGCAACGCTCAACTTCCTTGTAATGTAATCATGAAATTTGCTTTTTCTTTGTCATGTGATCATGAAAATCTGATTTGAGATTCTGCATAGAATAAAATTCAACAACAACAACAACAACAACAACATACCCAGTATATTCCCAACAGGTTGGGGTTTGGGGGGTCAGTTGTACGCAGACCTTACCCTTTAATTATACAAGGAGGCTGTTTCCGTAACGACCCAAGGTGCATTGTGCCGTTTGATATTTTTTTTTTCTAGAAACTTCACTAATAGAAGAAGCACACCATTTTGATCTAGTCCATTATTAGCACTATGCCAGGAGAATTGTCAACAATGACTCTTGCTCAATTTGCAATGGACAATATAGAATAAAATTCACAGACTAAATAAAGGAAATTATTTAGGGTCAAAGGCTACCCACTGGTGGTGAACTATTTGTGCAACATGATTGTAAAAATTTGGAGTCGCTTACCTTTTTTTAATTGTAATCAAATTCTCAAGGTTATTTAAAAGATTGAAGAGATCTTATCAGTTCCTTTCTTAATTGTGCTTGACATTTAACAAAGATACCAAATGTCACTTGAGCATAGCATAACCCATACCTCTGTGTGGCTTAGAGCCGAAAGAAGTGATAATTTTCCATTTCCCAACTGCACCATGTGCATTAGAATAAGGTTTGATAAGTTGATATAAGACTTATATCCGAAAAAACTGGATTGAAAAATTTTATTCATCATAACCTTCAAAAAGCTGTGTTGAATATGTTTAGTAATTCAGTTGATGTTCTTGAAGATAAAGTTACCTTGTCTTTTTTTGGTTTGCAAGAAGGGATATCCTGACTCGGATTTTCTTGCGTGTTTTTAGTTGATATTGGGCTGTAGCGGTAAAGTTGTTGCAAATTTTCTGAGTTCCTTCTCTTACAATTAAATGACCCAGTAAATTGGTGTTCTGAATTTTGTTAAGTTAGCATTAGGAGTAATTGAGGAGCATTTATGATAGTTGCATGTCTCTTTATGCAATATAATGATCAGATGAATCTGATTTCTACCTGTCCATAGGTTATTGATTAACCAAGCAGGCATAGAACATTGATTCCATCTCCATCATCATTTAGATAAATTTCTGTACTGATTTTACTGATAATCACAGAAACTGCTCCTAAAGTTTTATGGTAGTCACAAAATATACCCTAGAGAAGTTTAATTACAAAACCCTGAAAATTGTTTGCATTTTAGCATTTTCAGAAACCACCCTCCTAATAGTTAAAATTACCCATGTGTCCTATTATGGGTTAGGATAGAATGGGAGGTTCTCTAGTTTTGAACCTTGACTGAACTCTCTTGTAGATACGGCAGACTTTAGGGGTACCTAACGTAATTCTGTTTTTCAACTGATCATTGGAAAAATTATCTCCATGCGTAGTTCTGTTTTTCAACTGATCATTGGAAAATTTATCTCCATTAGATCTTATGCGATTTGTTATTGGGAATATTTTTAGTGTGTGTAAAGTGGATTTTGTGGCACTCCTAAGAATAATTATAGGGACAAACGCTAAAGTCTTCACTAGCGATTTTAGTAATGAGTATTATGCCAGAAAAGTTGAAGCATGATTTAATCCCAATAAGTATTACAAGTCTTTGACTATATAGCTAGAGCCAGAGTGCTAAATGAATAAGCTGCTCGTGAGCTCAACTCGTTAAATTTTGAGTTTAGTTCGTGTTGTGTTTATTAAATAAGTCGAACTTGAACTTGTTTAGTTAACGAGTGTGAGAATATGATTTTTTACGTAATTTTTGAAACTCTTTGCTTAGCTCGACTTATTAATATTCATTTAATTGGGCTCGACCTTGTTTATTGATTCATTAAAACTAGAGTGTGGTTTATTAATAATGATAAATGATAAATGAGCCGATTTGAGTTTGTTTATTAGGTTATTTAGTTAAAGAGTTGTTCATATGGCCATGCGCAACAGTTTATTCAGAAATAATTCGACTAGACTCGGAAGCTCAGAAGAGCATCGTGGACTATGGGAGAGGAATAAATATTACTTTGACAAAGTCTATAATAGCCTGAAAACTGCTTTAGATTTTACTCTTCGGTTCCGACGCGGTTTTTGATGGTGGGGCCTAGTATTTTTTTTTTTACTATTTATTTAACTCAAAATAAAAAATTAAAAAAAAAGAAAAAAAGTTGTCATCAAGTGTATTATTATAAACTAGTATCAATCCGCCAATGTACGAGATGATATATATTTTGAAAATCATAAATTATTAAATGCATTCTTGTACACAACATTTTTTGTTTCATTTGTTGGCGAGTCATCGTCCCCACCGACTAATATTTCAAACCACTTCGGTTGGTGATATTGGAGACAACAACGTATAACTAGCCATGAAAATTGACTTCTGAAAAAATAAAACGACATGAGATAACGATTTTCGGTAGTACCAGTCGTCAGTTATGGACTCAATCATGGCGCATATCTGACTTATTAGTTTCCTTTGTATAAGATTATCAAAAAATGAATAACAAATATTAACATATGTTATTAACATAAATTATGTAAAAAACGATTTAAATGACTCAACATAATTCGTAATACCTCGTATATCTCATAGAGAGAATCGACAGAGGTCACAACCATGTGACTGGAAGCAAGTTCATCAATTTCATCTCCAGCGACAATTGAGCTTCTTGAAGAAAATGAGCATTCATAGCATGAGTATTATTTCCCAACCTATGAGTTGATGTGAACCAATAATTCAATACATAAATAATATCACGAAGTTAATAAATAAAATTATAATATTAAATTTTCATGTATATGTTGAAAATACCAACCTTTTCTTAAGGCCTTGAATTTCGAGGAGATGCTCAATTGCAATAAGTCGAGTTACATTATGCAATGTGATCACTTGAACTTTTCGTCCTATGTTTTCGAACATAATGTACATTATTATAAGATAAATAAAAACAACGTATATGATCTATTTCGTTGGACTTAACTACAAACGATTTATAGATATATAAAAGTACCTCTCAATGGCTGACTCGACAAAGATTGATTATAAGTATTCATGGATGATTACCGATTGCAAATTGTGACTCGAATTTAGGGAGTCTGTTGATGACCGACTTGGTTTCGTGAGATTAAGCCGAAGACTAACCGCCCCATTCGATCAATGGTCCCCCAGAAATAGCTGAACTTAGCTTAAGTCGGTACCAGTTGAATAAATAAATTACCGACTTCCAGATGGTAGAAAGTAGAACCGACTATTTATCAGAAACCGATGACCGACTTCACCGACATTGATTCGTTGTATTAAAAATTATCCATTTAACCGACTTTCGAGGGGATCAAATATCCAAGTAAAAGGAGCTGTAAACATTCGATTGGACCATCAAAACAAGAAGCAATCATTGATGTTCCCTTGTTCCATAACACACCGCTTTATTAAAGCTGCTCAACATTAAATGCGATCTTATCTACCTCGGACAAAAAGACAAAAACATCCGTACTATAAATAGCAGAATTTATGATTGTACGGTGATCTTTTTTCGTACATTGTACACGGACTTAAAATGATCTCGGTCAAGATAAAAAAACCGACTTCCTGTACTCTTGTGAACTCATCAGTAATATATGATTATCTTCTTATTTCTGTTTAACCACACCTTGTTGTTTTAATTTCGAGTTGTTAATTTCATACAACAACAGTTTGGCGCTAGAAGGAGGGCTGTCTCATATAAAATTTGAGGTTAACCTTTGACCTGCTATATACGTGTGTAAAGAACACATTCACACACGTATTACCATTATGTCAAGTTCTGGGCGACAAGAACGAAATCCAGATGCTGGAACCAGTCGTCACCCTGCTCATACAACTGACAATTCAACTATACCATCTATGACGATAGATTACTCTGTTCTATTTCAAGACCCAGAGTTTCTCAGAAATCTATCTAATTTCATGGCACAAACAAGAGCAGGACCAACCGTAACGGTTCCTAGTCAAGCTCATGCTTCAAATCCTCAAATCAGCAACGGACGCCGCCCGTTCAACAACAAAATAGTATTCCTGCTGCGTCTCATGCAACTTCTCACCCACGAACACCTGAGTCGCAACACAATATTGCCGCTCACAATCGTGGTGTAGTCCCTGTTAATAATCATCCCCCGGAAGGAGTTCAACCTGAAATTACTGCTGAAAGTCATTCTAGACGTCGTCAACAGCAACCGGTGCCTCCGCCACCGGCGGCTTCACAACATGTTCGACAATCTGACTTACGACATACCATTGAACGAAATCGATTCCGACGTGAGAACGATGAATTACGTCATACTATCGAGAGGAACCGTTTAAGACGTGAGTCAGAAGAGTTGGAAATGTTAAAGAAAAGAATTGCTGAGTTAGAAACTCGACAAGACAATTCTGAGGGATCCCAACAACGAGTTCCCTTCTCGGAAAACGCCTATCTAGAAGCCGAGACCCCATTGGCTCCTCATTTGACAAGAGGACCACTTCCCATCAAAGTTAAGGTCCCTCAGATCGGTCTTTATGATGGTACTTCAGATCCAGATGCACATCTCGGTCAATATACCTCGTGGATGGACCTTCATGGGACAACCGACGCATTAAGATGTCGGATGTTTCGTTAACCTTAGGACCCCGGGCTCAAAAATGGTATCATTCCTTGTCCCGTTGTTCAATCTCGAAGTGGCAACAGTTGAGAACGGCTTTCCGATCTCATTTCATCGGGGCCCGGGTATCTTTAATCCCAAAAGAATCCATTGCTAATATTGTGCAAAAGGATAATGAGAGTGTAAAAGACTATATTACTCGGTTTAATGAACGAGTACAAAATATGGAGCAATGTCATCCGGAGACGTTGCTGATTACAGCGATAGCTGGATTAAAGCCAAATTCCTTGTTTCGCTGGAGTATTTATCAAAATAAACAGACTTCATTTCAAGACTTTTTAGCTCGAGCTCAGCAACATATCATAGCTGAAGAATCGATGTCAGTTCCTACTCTCGACTTTTCTCTCAATAAGTCGAAAGTAGAACAAGAATCGAAAAAGAAGAAAAACAAGTCTTTCAAACCGAACAGATCTCGGTTCGGGAATCCTGAAAATCCCGAGGTGAAGGAAGTCAGAGCCAAATATCTTAATGAAGTCAAATCCAGCTATCAGACGGTCTTCTCCGCTGGAGCCGCTACCATATTTGAAGAATTAAAAGGAAAGGGGATCCTTCCCGACCCCCGACCTGTGAGGACTCCGGAAGAAAAACTTGACAAGAAAAAATATTGTTCATATCACAAGTCGGCGGGACATGATACTGATGAATGTCTGGGTTTGCTCTCTGCCTTATTGCGACTTATTGGACAGCCACAAGTCCAAAAATTTGCCAAGAATACTGATTATAAACGAAAAGGCAGACTGCCAGAACCCCCATATGATGATGAAGACAATGATCGTCCTGTCAATCCGAAGCGTATTAGACAAGGTGATAAAGAAGTATTTATGTTAAACTCGGAGGAGAATGATTCTCCATCTTCGGTTGAAACTGAAACGATCCAACGAAGTGATTATTTTAATCCTCCTGGTTTTCATAATGTCCCCCCAATTAATAACAGTAGCGGCAAGTCTTTTGAATCACGCCGACAAATGAAGGCTTATGCTCGAAAAGCTTACAACTCGGGTAAAACTGTCTTAACAACCGACCTCTGAGATAAAATCAATGCTAGGAATAACTGTCCGATTACCTTCAATGTGGATGATGCTAGCTATTTTGCTCATCCGCACTCTGACCCTCTTGTGATTACGGCACCAATTTGCGGGATACTAGTACATCGGATAATAGTTGATACATGAGCATATTCAAGTATTTTAATGCTCCGCACGTTTGAACAAATGGGAATTGATCCAGCCAAGTTAAAACCCTGCAAAGATCAAGTACAAGGTTTCAATGGAACAATCACACCAACTCTTGGTGAAATAACTATGTCGATTCGGTTTGCAATTCCTGGGCAGGCCTCTAAAGTCATCATGGAGACATTTAAAGTGATGGATCTTAAAAATGAATAAAATGCCATTGTGGGAAGAACAGCTTTATATAAGCTTCGTGCAACTGTTTCAATCTTTCATTATGCCTTAAAATTTCCCACCAACAATGGAAAAGGAACCCATTATGGAGATCAATACGAAGCTCGGAGAATGGTATGGGTTAAGCCCTGACATGAACCACCCTCTCTGATACATATGGTGGAAATTATCCAGGAAAAGCGAGAAAATTTCCCAACTCTTGAGAACTCGGTATCTAGTACAACCGAGATGGAAGTTGACCCGAATAAGAAGTCAGAAATTTCAAATACGGAATCTCATGGTGACTTAACTCGAGATCGTGGAAGACGTCCAGGGAAAGAACCAATCAATGAAGAAGATGAGCTCGATCCTCGGACTCAATTCAATGAGAAGAATCAATTCGACCGAGTTGAACCATCAGAAGAAAGTGAAATAATTTTCATTGACGATCCAATCTGTGATAAGTCACTTCGGATTGGGGCCAATCTTCAAAAACCAATAAGAACTCAACTCATCCAGTTTCTCAGGGCAAACCCAGATGTGTTCGCCTGGAAACATGAAGATATGAGAGGAATTGAACCCAACGTGGCCTCACACCGACTTAACTTGGATCCGACAGTTAAACCAGTGGTTCAAAAACGACGCAAACTCGGTTCTGACCGACAAAAGGCCCTTGAAGAAGAAGTCCAAAAATTGATCGACAACAAGTTCATTCAAGAAACTAAATGTCCGACCTGGGTATCCAATCCAGTTCTAGTTAAAAAAAAGCTCCGGAGCGTGGCGACTTTGTATCGATTTTTCCGACTTGAATAAAGCCTGTCCAAAAGACAGTTATCCACTACCACACATTGATTATATGGTGGATGCCACCGCCGGACATGAATTGATGATCTTTATGGATGCATACTCGGGCTACAACCAAATTCCAATGGATCCTAAAGAAGCAGAACATACATCTTTCTATTCTGCCCGAGGTTTATATTGCTATACAATGATGCTATTCGGTCTAAAAAACACGGGGGCCACATATTAAAGGCTGGTTAACAAAATGTTTGCCAAGCTCATCGGATATACCATGGAAGTTTATGTCGATGACATGTTAGTCAAGTCGGTTTGTACTGCTGACCATGTTAATCATTTGCGAGAAATGTTCAACATCCTTACGGAGTACTCCATGGTACTGAATCCAAAGAAGTGCACTTTTGGAGTCGGTTCTGGTAAATTCTTGGGTATATCGTGACTCAGCGCGGCATCGAAGCTAATCCCCTAAAGATAAAAGCCATTTTAGATTTAACACCTCCCACATCGGTTAAAGGTGTTCAAGCACTTACCGGCCGACTCGCTGCTTTGAATAGGTTTATATCAAAATCAACAGACCAGTGGTATGTGATTCTAAGACATAGATCTACAACTCTCAAGAACAACTTAGAGAATCAGACGAGGTCATTATCCACATGATAAATCAACAAACATTCACATAAGGGTGCAGTAAAAAATATTCAAACAAGATGGCAGTATTTTGAGGATAACCCGAGCTACAGTCATGATAAAAATATGAATCTGGTGTTGGGATCTGTGAGGATCTCGTTATGTACAAATCACGAATTCAATAGCAAACGTAAACCTATGCGCAGCGGATCTAAAGGTTTGACGTAGAGAACTTACGGCTTAAAATTTATGTAGATCTGGTTGACCACGAACGGTTGACCGCAATTGATTGACCGCAACACGCGTCTTGGGTTGCACGAACAAGATCAGATCAAAACTGGATCAAACGGATGCAAACAGATCAAAACGAAATTTTGCTGCCAGACACCTTGCGGCGGCGCGTGAGGGCGCGTGCGGCGTCGGATTCCGGCGACGTCGGCAGCGATGGAAAGCTCTCGTCGAGACGGTCGTCTGGGTATACTGTACGTCTCAATCGGACTTCCGGTTAGTTCTGTAGGTCAAAATCAATTTCGTCTCTGTTTACCTACAGATCTTCTACTGTATTACTCAATACACCCTTCTTCAACTTGTACCAGTGGAGCAACAAGAAGAAGATAAAGCTCGAATGAGATCTAGAGAGAGAGATGGTTTCACGTGAGAATGAGACTTCTATTCTCTTCTCATGAGCTTAATGATGTATATATAGAGCTACAGTAGGGACCCTAAGGAGATTAGGAAAAGGGCTCCTTAATTAATTAGACTAACTGTGGGCCAAACCCACTCCTCTAATTAATTAAATAATATTAATGGGCCACCAACATTATATTATTGCACTCCCTTTCCCTAGCCCAAATTACATTTGAGACTCCAATAATAATTACTCGATTTACCTCCCCACGTTTAAGATATAATGTCCATTAATTAATTCGATTACTGACAATCAAGAATTAATTAATTTATTATTATTTCACCGAAGCTAGCGCTCGTTCATCACATTCTTATTATGCCGGAATTTAATCCACCTGCAGGGTTTAGCATAACAATCCTTCATGAACTCACTCCGGGGACATCATCAAACTAACGCACATGGTGACCGTAAATATCCTAACAGCACATCCTATATATAATAATATTACCCAAAACAGTAGGAATATTAATCCAGCGAACTGAACCTCACCCATGTGAATCAAAGTAATATATATTATATATATCTGCCTGTTTAATATCTTACGGGTTAAGAGAACGCAGTAATTAACCGAGGCCTAGTTCATTTACGACGATCAGTATAAAATGAACTTCTCCTCTCTGGGATCCTGTTCAATACATAAATGTACTAGTGCAACTAATCAGTCAAGACAAACTGTACAGTTGACACTACAACCGTTCGGATGGGGTGTTCATGTCCATCTAGGTTGTGAACAACTATTCTTGTTCGCAAGTGACTGACAGAGTGATCTTCGGTTCGCCCGATGACGACCCACCCTATCTAAGTGCAGAACAACAGAACGTAGAACTTGTTTAATCTAACATGATTCTCATTCATAAAGGGTAAATGTGTAATAACATGCAAAGCCAAGCTTTCAGTATATAACACTAACAATCTCCCACTTATACTTAAAGCTTTCGCTTTTACAGTATAGTCCTATCAATCCGTTATTCTAAAAGACCTATGTCGATCCTATCGCCATGCATCCTCTGATGCAATCTTGGCAACATCAACGTCTCCTCTACCAACGATATCCCGAATCAGATGGTATTTGCGCTCTATGTGTTTGCTTGCCCTGTGGGCTCGAGGTTCTTTTGAGTTCGCTACTGCTCCACTGTTATCACAGTACACGGTGATACCACGTGGCAAACTCGGTATAACCTCTAAGTCCACTAAGAAGTTCCTGAGCCAAACTGCCTCTTTCGCTGCCTCTGAGGCTGCTATGTACTCGGCTTCCATGGTGGAGTCTGCCACGCATTTCTGCTTAGCACTCCTCCATGAAATGGCTCCACTTCCCAAGGTAAACACATAACCTGAGGTTGACTTACTTTCATCCCTATCTGACTGGAAATCAGAATCACTGTAACCCAGAGGTAACAAGCTGTCTGCACGGTAAACTAACATGTACTCCTTAGTCCTTCTCAGGTACTTGAGTATATGCTTCACCGCAGACCAATGTTCCCGTCCTGGATTACTTTGATATCTAGCTACCATGCCAACGGCGTAGCTAATATCCGGCCTTGTGCATAGCATTGCATACATGAGACTTCCTACTGCCGAAGCATAAGGAACTGTCTTCATCTCCTCTATCTCCTTAGACGTCTTAGGAGACATCTCCTTAGATAAAGGTATTCCATGTCTAAAAGGTAACATACCTTTCTTGGAATCCTGCATGCTAAATCTGGCCAAGACAGTATCTATGTATGAAGACTGGGATAAGCACAACATTCTCTTCTTACGATCTCTAATGAGCCTAATACCAAGAATGTGTCCTGCTTCACCTAAGTCCTTCATATCAAACTGCTTAGACAACCACACCTTTACGTCTGATAACTCCTTCTTACTGTTTCCAATAAGCAGTATGTCATCTACGTAAAGCACAAGAAACACCACCACGCTCCCACTGATTTTCTTGTAAACACAATGCTCATCCGGACATTGAGTGAACCCGTACGACTGGATCACCTCATCAAAACGGATGTTCCAAGATCTCGAAGCTTGCTTCAGTCCATAAATAGACCGATTAAGCTTACACACTAGATGCTCACGACCTTCAGCAATGAATCCCTCTGGTTGCTGCATATAGATGTCTTCTTGCAGGTTCCCATTAAGGAAAGCTGTCTTGACATCCATCTGCCAGACCTCATAGTCCATATGAGCGGCTACAGCCAAGAGAATCCGAATGGACTTAAGCATAGCTACTGGCGAAAAGGTCTCATCATAATCAATACCCTCGATCTGGGTATAACCTTTCGCAACAAGCCTAGCTTTAAAGGTTTGCACCTTCCCATCCAATCCTCTCTTTCTCTTATAGATCCACTTACATCCAATGGGTCGTACCCCATCGGGTAGTTCTACAAGATCCCAGACCTGATTGGAGTCCATTGACCCCATTTCAGCTTTCATTGCAACATTCCATGAATCTGCATCTTTATCTTGGAGTGCCTCATCGTAAGTTCTTGGGTCCGATTCTAGGCCTCCTGGAACTGAGTCTGACGACTCTCCAAGACCTATCCATCGGTCGGGTAAATGAGAAACCCTCCCACTGCGACGAGGCACTGTCTGCACTGGTACACTCTCAGTGTGTCGTGTTGCAGTATTATGTGATGTATCTACTTGCGCACTCGGTGGGGAACCATCGATTTCACCCCTTAACTCCTCTAAGACTAGTCTACTCGCGGGCTTATGATTCATAATATAGTCTTCTTCCAAGAATCTAGCGTTCGTCGAAACGATCACCTTCTGATCCTCGGGACTATAAAATAATCCACCTTTCGTTCCCTTGGGATAGCCTACGAAAACTCGTGCTTCCGAACGTTTCTCCAACTTGCCAGGTTCCTGCACTAACACGTGTGCAGGACTACCCCAAACTCGAAACTGTGAGAAACTGGGCTTGCGCCCTTTCCACATCTCATAAGGGGTAGTGTCAACTGACTTCGACGGAACCATGTTCAGAATATACGATGCCGTTTCCAATGCCAAACCCCAGAACGAATCTGGTAACCTCGAATAACTCATCATAGACCTAACCATCTCCATAAGAGTCCTATTTCTTCGCTCTGCAACCCCATTCTGCTGGGGCGTGCCGGGTGCAGTCAGTTGGGATTCAATCCCAGCTTCCGATAAGTATGTCCTGAACTCTCCAAAAAGGTATTCGCCACCTCGATCAGAACGAAGTGACTTGATACATTTACCATGAAGCTTCTCCACAACTGCCCGATACTCCTTGAATTTCTCAAAGCATTCGGACTTGCGGTGCAACAGATAAACGTACCCAAATCTCGAGTAATCATCTATGAAAGACACATAGTACTCGAAACCTCCTCTAGCCTGGATCGACATAGGACCACACAAATCAGAATGAATCAATCCTAGCACTTCTTGGCTCCTATACCCCTTTGCCGTAAACGGCCTCTTGGCCATCTTACCTTCTAGGCATGATTCGCAAGTTGGATAGTGCTCTTCCAATGGACCGAGATGTCCACTGGCCACTAACTTTTGAATCCTCCTAAGGTTGATGTGTCCAAGTCTAAGGTGCCACAGATATGCTTGATTCATCTGCGAAGACTCCTTCCTCTTATTAGATGTAGTTATGACATTATTCAATTCATTATGTTGCACTGTGGGAGAGTTCGGTTTGAGAACATATAAATTGCCAACTAATGAACCACAACATATGAAACGATTTTCAAAACGAATAATAACCATGTCATCAAACGAAACTGAAAAACCATCCATAACGAGTTTAGAAACTGAAACAAGGTTCTTTCTAAAACTAGGAACATAAAGGCAATTTCTCAAAACCAAACTACTACTATCGAACGATAAAGTAACGTCTCCCACTGCAACAGCCGCCACTTTCGTAGCATTGCCCATGTAGACGGTGATCTCTCCCTCCCTAAGTCGCTTGGTTTCCTGGAACCCCTGCAAAGAATTGCAGACATGATCAGTGGCTCCAGTATCTACACACCAGGTTCTGGTAGATACAACCGCTAAACATGTTTCTACGACATTAACGAGAGAGTTACCTTTCTTGAGGAGAGGGCAATCGACCTTCCAGTGTCCTGACTTATTGCACTTGTGGCATCTTCCTTTCGGTTTCTTTGCCACAGCCTGAGGGGTCGGTCGTGGGTAAACCGGAGCATCCTGTGCCTTCGCCTTTCCTGCAGACTTCTTTCTCTTCCTGCCCTTGTGAGGCCTGGAAGGTCCAGCCTGCTCGGCGACTAGCACCTGAGGTGCTTGAGTGAATAAGGCCTCCGCCGACTGAAGCTCTGCAAGCAGTTCTGGAAGAGCCATATGCATCTTGTGCATGTTGTAGTTCAACCGGAACTGATCAAAGCTCTTCGGCAGAGATTGGAGCATAATATCAACCTGGGTTTCCCCGTCAATATAACCTCCCATAACCTCAAGCTCATTGAGCTGCGCCATAACCCTGAGAGCGTGCTCCCTTACGGGTGTGCCCTCGGCCATGCGCGTACTCATCAGAGCACTCAAAGCCTCTTGCCTAGCAGCCCTAGACTGATGTCCGAACAGATCCCTGAGATTGAGAAGTATATCTGCTGCAGTGTCCTTAGACTGATGCTGATGTTGAAGAACATTCGACATAGAAGCCAGAATGTAACACTTCGCCATCTCATCAGCCTTCTTCCACCGAGCATACTCCTCTTTCTCCTGCTCAGGAGCATCAGCCGCCGGCACCGCCGGGCAAGCATCAGTGATAGCAAACTTATAACCCTCAGCAGTCAACACTATGTCTAAGTTCCTCTTCCAATCAATGTAATTAGGACCAGTAAGCTGATTTTCTTTTAGAATGACAGACAACGGATTGAACGACATGATGAATATCCTGAGAATCATGCAAATAAATTTTACAGATTAAACACTTTTGAATTTAACTGTCAATATTGAGATCCTCAAAACAATATTAACTTAAATTCACCGACATCTATTACACCTCGTGAGAATGTATGCTACGTGGGTCGCCCTACAAACTCGCATTTTGTAAGAGAAGGACTTTTCAAGGGCCCATTAATTTCCATAAGTCAAAACCACATTCATGACTAACGAAATTAATAGTCGGTCTCCATTTGGCCATGCAATAAATCCAGGGACCCCGTGGGGAGTTTATAGATAAGTCGCATTCTAAGTGAATCCCATTTCTCGATTCTGAGGTTGTCAAAATTGATTACACGTCCCCCGTGGGGAGGCCCGTGCGTTCTCTTAAGATTCCCTCTAACCGTCTAATTTTAGAAATTTGTCCTGGTAATTTCCTACAACCAATTTTAGCAATGTCACCCGTGGGGGAGCCCATTGCCGCAATTAATTGATTTACCGACAAATTAGAAATGGAGGCCTTAGGAATTTTACAATTAACTTTAATTTAAAATCCCTTCTCAAACTTAGTATAATTTAATGAGGATTTTTAACTATTTATACAATTCCAAATTAATCTATGTTAATGCAATAATTAATTAACATGCATATTAATTCATGCAATTCTAAATTAATCTATGTCAATGCAATAATTAATTAACATGTTCAATAATTTATGCAATTCTAAATTAATCCATGCCAGAACATAATTAATTACATGCATAATTTATTGACACAATTCTAAATTAATCCTATGCATCACATAATTAATTAACATGCATAATTAATCTTGCAATACTAAATTAATCCCATGCAAGAACATAATTAATTAACATGCATAAATAATAATTTAATGGCATAATAAATTTAATTAAATAAATAAATAAATCCACTATTATGGCCATTAAATATTGAGTCTCCTTAAACAAGGAAACTGTGACAGTTCTTTTCCCTGTTCAACTGGAACTCCTTTAAGCAGTAGAATCCTGGTTGATCTTGTACTGCTTGGACAACAAGGCAAAAACACCAGCTACCAGCCGCCACCTGCCGCCGCCACCAGCCACCGCCGGTTCGCCGGCCGCCGCCACCAGTTCGCCGGAAAAACGCCGTTTTTTTTTTTTTTTAATTCTTCGAGGCTCGTTGATCTCTTGTGATCTCCCGGTTATCAACACACGATCACAACACGAAAAATATAATTTACAAAATTACATAATTCGATCCTAGATCCAACGAATGGATGTACATGTTTTCTAAACAAATAATTAAATCTATCCGGTCAACCCCCGGGCGAATAATTATTACAAACATTCATCCATAAATTCCTCGACATGCCCGAGGCTTTAAAAACAAATTTAAAACCATACATCACATTCAACAACATTCATCAAACACATAATCGGCCATAATAGTGGATTAACTATTTTCCTGCAAAACCGAGTTATGCAAATATAATCCAATATATGGCTGCGTTTGAACACATCTTGTCAAATAAAGCCGTAAAAATTCGAACTTTGTACAAAACGAATTAACCAAGTGCTCTGATACCACTTGTTGGGATCTGTGAGGATCTCGTTATGTACAAATCACGAATTCAATAGCAAACGTAAACCTATGCGCAGCGGATCTAAAGGTTTGACGTAGAGAACTTACGGCTTAAAATTTATGTAGATCTGGTTGACCACGAACGGTTGACCGCAATTGATTGACCGCAACACGCGTCTTGGGTTGCACGAACAAGATCAGATCAAAACTGGATCAAACGGATGCAAACAGATCAAAACGAAATTTTGCTGCCAGACACCTTCCGGCGGCGCGTGAGGGCGCGTGCGGCGTCGGATTCCGGCGACGTCGGCGGCGATGGAAAGCTCTCGTCGAGACGGTCGTCTGGGTATACTGTACGTCTCAATCGGACTTCCGGTTAGTTCTGTAGGTCAAAATCAATTTCGTCTCGGTTTACCTACAGATCTTCTACTGTATTACTCAATACACCCTTCTTCAACTTGTACCAGTGGAGCAACAAGAAGAAGATAAAGCTCGAATGAGATCTAGAGAGAGAGATGGTTTCACGTGAGAATGAGACTTCTATTCTCTTCTCATGAGCTTAATGATGTATATATAGAGCTACAGTAGGGACCCTAAGGAGATTAGGAAAAGGGCTCCTTAATTAATTAGACTAACTGTGGGCCAAACCCACTCCTCTAATTAATTAAATAATATTAATGGGCCACCAACATTATATTATTGCACTCCCTTTCCCTAGCCCAAATTACATTTGAGACTCCAATAATAATTACTCGATTTACCTCCCCACGTTTAAGATATAATGTCCATTAATTAATTCGATTACTGACAATCAAGAATTAATTAATTTATTATTATTTCACCGAAGCTAGCGCTCGTTCATCACATTCTTATTATGCCGGAATTTAATCCACCTGCAGGGTTTAGCATAACAATCCTTCATGAACTCACTCCGGGGACATCATCAAACTAACGCACATGGTGACCGTAAATATCCTAACAGCACATCCTATATATAATAATATTACCCAAAACAGTAGGAATATTAATCCAGCGAACTGAACCTCACCCATGTGAATCAAAGTAATATATATTATATATATCTGCCTGTTTAATATCTTACGGGTTAAGAGAACGCAGTAATTAACCGAGGCCTAGTTCATTTACGACGATCAGTATAAAATGAACTTCTCCTCTCTGGGATCCTGTTCAATACATAAATGTACTAGTGCAACTAATCAGTCAAGACAAACTGTACAGTTGACACTACAACCGTTCGGATGGGGTGTTCATGTCCATCTAGGTTGTGAACAACTATTCTTGTTCGCAAGTGACTGACAGAGTGATCTTCGGTTCGCCCGATGACGACCCACCCTATCTAAGTGCAGAACAACAGAACGTAGAACTTGTTTAATCTAACATGATTCTCATTCATAAAGGGTAAATGTGTAATAACATGCAAAGCCAAGCTTTCAGTATATAACACTAACATCTGGTACTCATAGAAAAGTAAGAAATAAAGATACAATTTTTGTGAAGACAACTTTAGCAAATTTTGACATCGCTACAAAGATAAATCAACAACAACACAAAACATAGCTGCAGTCCGGAAAGGAAAAGAAAAACTTACAGCATTTCAGTAATTCCAAGATAACAGGAGCTACAAACATGATATTACTGAAATTTAGAAACCCTAAGTTAGCTAACTCAATTTCCTACAACTTTTCTGAAGACTACATTGGAAAAATATGACATTATCAATGAGGTTAAGTAATAAACATTTAGTTCACAAAACAGTCCGGAGAACTACTTTTCGAATGGGTAGCAGTTTAGTAAAATGGCAACAACTCAAGCTACACAACTCCAATTTATACCAATTCGAAACCTGCAGAATCTACACATGGAATTATATTTATAAACACGAAAAATATTATTCAAATGAATTTCTCAAATCAAAATAAATATAGCAGATTACAATCTCTATTATTCGGAGGGCCAACGCCTTGATTTCGGATCAAACGCTTCGCTTCGCTTGTTCGGTATTTAGAGATTTGAGTACTTGCGGAAAGATTCTATAAGCTTCTGCAATGAAAAAGCCGTCGAAATATCCCAAGAACACGAAGAACACGAATCCTTGGTCTTCGTCGCAAAGTAGACCTTGGATCTTCTCCACGCCGGTTTTGAGTTTACTAACGTTATTCGGAGGCTTTGCAGCTTGTTTCCAGATTGAACGCCAGTCTTGAAGTTGAACGCGCTTGAATCTTACTTCGAATCTTCAAAAACGCCTTTGAATCTTCAAGAACACTTGAATCTTGTCGAGAGAATTCTCTAGAGCTCTTGAACTTGAATATGAATTATGAAGTGTTTTTTGTTACATTATGGAGAGCCCCTATTTATAGGCGTAGGAGGGAGAACCCTACTAAATTTAAGAATCGTAGGACGCGATTTGATTGGTCCATGATGATTCACATAACATCTTTTAGATCTACCTAGATCTCCCCAAGATCTTCTAGAAGACATGTGATTTATTACCAAGAAATATGATTTGACACTTGACAATAATTGATTGGTCAAGAATTGAAATAATAAAATATTAATTAATTAACTATTTAAATTTAGGAATTAAATTTATGGAAATTCCTAAAATATAAATAGAAAATATAGCTTGATTTTTAATAAATTAATTTTCACGTGGCGCCATTTGATTGGCCACAATTTTGATGCATCTACAAGAACATTTGGTATGCTTTAATGCTTAACTCTTAGACATTTTGCGCGGCCTCAAGCTTTTCAATTAGATGTTTACTTGAGTTCCAAGCTCAGCTCCTAGACGTTTGTTTTCACAGTGGAGCTTCCATGTTGGACATTTGCCTGGCTTCCAAGCTTAGCTTCTGGACGTTTGCTTTCATAGGCAAGCTTTGATAAAGGACGTTTGGTATGCTTTAAAGCTTAACTCTTGGACGTTTCACACGTCTCAAGCTTTCCAGTTAGACGTTTAGCAGCAGAATAAGCTTGCAATTTAAAAGTTTTAAATGTGTTGCCCCTTCTCATTTAGACGTTTCTCTTCAGAGTCGGGCTTCGCATTTGGACTTTTCCTTTGCTTCCAAGCTTTGCTCTTGGACGTTTGTTTTCACAGTCGGGCTTCTTTGCTAGACGTTTCTTTGGCTGCCAAGCTTAGCTTCTAGACGTTTCTTTGACTTCCGAGCTTTGTTGCTAGACGTTTGAATACATTTTTTCCACTAACATTTTTTTACCACAGGGATATTTTTGTAAATTTATAATTTTTTAATATTTTTTTGGGCGACGAGTAGTAATTTGGGGCGACAAATAACAACACCCTAAATGTATCTTTCAAAAGTAGATGTAGAAATTAATTTAGTGAATAGGTATGCAATATTCTCGCTAGACTGCACTTATTGTACAATAATCACACCGCTCTTTTGGAGCTCATGTGGGTAAAAAAATTCTGGTGTGATGTGTTTTATCATGCTTCCTTTGACATATTCACTACTCATTTGTAAAACACAAGATGCTTTGTCATCATAAAAGATAGTGAATGTTATATCATTTGTAATTCCACATGACCCACGAATATGTTGGATTAAAGATCTTAACCATACATATTCTCGTGAAGTCTCACACAAAGCAATTATCTCTGAGTGAATTGAAGGAGTAGTAGTAACCATGGACTGCTTGACCGACTTCCAAGAAATTGTAGTACCACCACATAATAAAACATAACCAATCTGAGATATGACATTATGGAGATCAAACATATAACCAGCATCTGAATAGCCCACCAATGTCATAACTTTGTGTTTTTATAAAGTAAATCAATATCCTGTGAACTTTGAAGATACCTAAAAATGTGTTTAATACCATTCTAGTGTCTCCTTGTAGGTCAAGCACTAAACCTAACTAGCAAGTTTATTGCAAATGCAATATCAGTCCTGGTGCAATTTACAAGATAAAGTAATGCGCTAATGGAGCTCAGTAAGGAACTTCTGGTCCTAACTTTTCTTTGGTATCTTCTTTAGATCAAAATGGATACTTATTAGCTTCAAGAGATCAGACAACCATTGCTGTGCTAAGTGGATGAGATTTATCCATGTAGAATTTTCTAAAACCTTCTTCAAGTAGGATGACCGGTGTACAAAATTTCTTCATGGAGATGCTCAATCTGTAGGCCAGGCAATAATTGGTTTTACCCAAATCTTTCATTTCAAACTCATTTTTTAGGCATGAGCTAGCTTTATCAAGCTCCTCACATGTGCCAAGAATATTTATGTCATCGACATAGAATGAAACGATACAAAAAATATTTGTTGTCTTCTTTATGAACACACATGAGCACACATCGTTATGCACATCGTTATTTTTTAATAGAAACTCACTCAGTCGCTTGTACCACATTCTATCCGACTGTTTTAAGCCATATAATGATTTTTGTAATCAAAGCTATAAATGTTGCATGTTTCATTTTTTCTTATTTCGGGAACCTTTAATCCTTCAGGAATTTTCATATAGTATAAATTTGTGTCTAATGACCTGTATAAATATGTGGTCACGACATGTGGCCATTAACTGCATATATAAATTTATAGGTATTGTACTGAATAATCGCATTGTATTTCTCATGGTGAGCTAGTTGTTTCTCACTCCACTATTATCATCTTTTCAGGTTGAGCAGCTGGTTGCAGTCATGAGGAGACGAGGGTGGTCTTATTATGTTAAATTGTTTTATTACTTCCGCAGACGATTTCAGATTTTTAATTGTTTGAATTAAGATTGTTGAAACTATGGATTTGACAATTTGTTTGCGATACGGTTTATGAATAAAGTTTTATATATGTCTTGAATGGATGAAAACAAGATGAATGGTTTGGGAAATAAATCCCCTACGAGCTTAAGGGACGATTTAAGCTAAGAAAAGAAAGGAAAGAAATTTTCAGTAATGTCAGAAAGAGAATTTTAAATCGGTTAATGTTTTTAAGATTCAAACTATTTCTGAAAACTTAGAGTTTTCTAAAGGAAAATAAGCAGCCGTTACATTCGCGCCTTCGACAGTTATAATGCAAAGTCCTGAAAATCTCTCCCCCGCGCGTCCACCGTGGCTGCTTTTGGACTGGCACGATCTTCATCATCTCGTCCTCGAGGAAGGTCCCCACTATCTCGTCCTTTATCGTCTCGTTTATTGAATAAAATGAACTAAAACCCAAAATTTAAGGTAGCATTTAATGCTGTATTAAATTTTGACCTATTTTTTTTACTGCTATTTTTGGTAAATGATAATTCTTATTATATATATATATATATATATATATATATAGATGCCGAGCTCAAGGCCCATTTTCATTTGTTTTGGGCTCAACCACCATTTCTGGAAATCACCTTGTCTATCTTTATCTGGTAGTCCTTTCTTCTCTCACTACCTTCCATTTTCTCCCTCTGTAGCATAATACTCCACTACAGCCGCCGTCAATTTTCCAGATCCTTCAATGGCCGAAGTTGAAGCGCCCAAGCTCCCATCCCTAGCTGAGGTGCTTTTCTTTTCTGATTTCTCAGCATTTCACAGATTGGATTTTGTATTTTTTTAATTGAATTTTATCAACTCCATCCCATCCCCCTTTTCTTAAAGTTGGATTTTCCTGATGCGATTATAATTAATGCGTTGATCGACAGATCGGATTTGAGTTCCATAGGCATTTCTTTTTAGTTTTCATTTTATATAATTTAGTTTTTATTTTTGGTGCGATGGGTGGGTTGGGTGTGCTGATGGAAGCGGCATCCAGTAGCTGAAGGCTTGTTGTAATCTGCTCGATTTGTGCTATTTGGTTTGGATGAGAGAGGGAAAATCCTTCCCTCTTTATTCTTTTCAGAGTGATGAGAGCTTGGATCAGGGGTTTATATGCGGCCACAGCATAAGTATAGGTTTGATAAAATATTCTGTTACTAAACGAATGCCAATGTTCCTCTTAATTAACCTATGAAGAAATCTATGTTCTGAAAATTGACACTTAAGTGAATTTGAATAAGATTTTCAAAATATTCATGATATTATGAATCAAAGCTTTCATATTTATCATTATTTTACTTTTTTGGGTACTTGATGTCTAAATAAGTGATTTGGGGGAGTTAAGTTTTTGTTTTTTCAATTGGCTGAGTAGATATCTGCAGGCTGCAGCCTTGTTCTCTGCCAGTCACTTTTGAGATGTCTATGCCTTTATATGTTTGTTGTTGCTTGCTTTTGCCTGAGATTTCGAAGTATTTATGAGTATCTTCTTCTGAAATAAGAGCAGTAAAAAGTGTAGTAAATTGACCATTTTTTATTCTGGTTTTATTATTTTACTGCTTACNAATTTGGTTTCTACATTTCTTCTATAACTTATTATGAGATGATGGCAAAACAACGTTAAATACAGTTGCTTCATTCTCTATTACTGTTTATGTGTCATGATTTTATTTTATTTTATTTATTTATTTATTTATTTTTTCTGGCAAGTTAGTTTGTACAACTTTAGAGCCTTATGTAAATGTAACTTTCAGTTGCAAGCTAATCAATACAATTCACACCAACGATATAACCATTAAAATATATGCATACCTTTTTTTGGTCAGTTTCAGTATGACAGACCTGTCGAGAACTGTCTCAATCTACCTGCAAATTCATACCAGACTTGAGCTTACACTACCAAAGAATATTATTGGCTCATCTGTTATTAGATATTATTATGCACTCATATTATTTTGCGTTGGTGCTGTTTTCCTGGTGTTGCATGACTGTTGGTATGTGAAACCCTCTTTGCCTGAAGTTTATACCATGACTAGCCAAGGAACCATACGTGCCGACAATTCTAATATGTAGGTTCATACGAGTCGAGAAATAAATTCCCATGCATATGTTGGGAGGTAGCTGATGACATCCTTACCTTTCTTTTGTCTTCAAATTTACCACGTAGTTGATTTGGGCTGTCTCAAATTTTGATCTACCCTGCTCTTGTGGCCAATGTTATCACTACTAGGGAACCTTCATTGTCACCTGGGTACTCTAATTTTTCCAAATTAATTTGACAAAGATTCTATCTTCGTATTATGGCCCTTGTAGGATTATGGCCCTTTCTTAGGTACCCACGGTTTCATGCATACCATATTACCCGCAAAATAGTGTAGGCGTGCAAGCATTTTTAGTCTGTAAATACCCCCATTCCCATCTTTGGACCCCATGTTGCTTCATATTGATGATTATGACAAAGGTGCAGGACAGGAAAAATATTGATAATAATCATCTAAAGCTGGAACAAGCCAGACGAGAATATTTCATTTATTTTTGTATTAATATTTTTGTCCTGTTTGGTGCTTTGGTATGTGATGAAAATAATAATATCTTATTTCCTTTTTACGCAGCATTATTTAGTAGAGAACAAAGAACCAAAACCTGAGGCAGCTCCAAAATCTGCTGAAGAGGTCGAACCATCATCAGATGCCACTTCCAAGGAAATTGTTGAGAAAATCGAGGACACCTCAACTGCCGATGTGAGTGAAGAAGTTGCTCCTCCTGCTGAAGAAGAAAGCAAGGAATCGGGCCTCACTGATAAAACTACTGAGGATAATGGAGACCAAGAAAGCAATGACAACAGTGCTGAATCCGGGAACTCAGATGAACAAGAAGTTGAGGAAGAGACTCCTGAGATCAAGGTTTTACTTTTTCTTTTGAGATTTCATAGTCCATCTGTTGTAAAAACCATGTTTGCTTGTATTTGATTTGTTCGCTTGCTTTCATTTTCATTTCATTTCACAAATCACGTTTTTGCAGCTTGAGACAGCTCCTGCAGACTTCCGTTTCCCAACAACTAACCAAACCAGGCACTGTTTCACAAGATATATTGAGTATCATCGGTGAGTAACTGACTATACCTTTTATCGACACTTCTTTTGTTGTTTGGCCGAGTTTATGAGCTCCGGCCATTTTAGAAGCTGTTACCGAGCCTGTAAGTTCTTAACATTCGTTGTCGTAAACTCTGTCCTCTCTCCCCCTCTCTCATATTGCCTGAACACTTTATATTCTGTTTAGTATTATAGGAGTTAAGAAGGTGTATCTATAAAGGATACCCGATCTTTTCCTTTCAAGAATTTAAAAAGAATAGCAAAAGGAAAAATCTCATCTTTGTTACCTTCTTTAAATTCACCACTTAAATTACAACTATGCCCCATTATTTGTACATATACAGTAAAGGGGCTCAACTCCACCGCACTCGTATTTAATGATAATGAAGCCCATTCTCTATCTATAACTTAGTGATTCACTGAACCGTGCAAGTCTTTTCAATCACCAACAGTAATCGACACACACTTTCATTTATAAGCACCGAGCGAACTGACCAGCAGTTCCGGGGAGCCAAGCGAGGGATTATTGATCAAGATGAGATCGAGACATAATAGTCTCAATTTTCCTTCACACAAAAATTAAGAAAATAAATTTAATTTGCATCAGAAAATCCAAAATACACTCGAATCCTCCTAGTATGCTCCTATTCATACTAATGCCATCATTGACTTCGGACGGTGTGGGAAGTTTCTCATTGAGTAGGATTACAACAACTTACTAGGAGAAAACAATTGAACACACCTCAAAGGGTTTTTGGGACAGAAAAATTATACCGAGCTATAATATTGGCAAGGACATAGTATCATTTTTAATACAGCTAAAGCTCCGAAATTTTTTACGGTCTTACTTTATCTAAATTTTCATCACCTTCTATCAGAATACGTCATAATATCTTGCAAGTTATTAAATGCGTATGTTAAGATCTAGGAACTTATTAGTTCTTTCCATAAGGTCAGTTGCACACCATTGATAATTCTTGAAGCATCATCAGGAATGCTTTGTGTTTTTCTTCTTGTCCTTTAATCGTCACACTTGGTTTTTGTTTATTGTCAGGTGTGTTGCGGCAAAGGGTGAAGGTGCACCCGAGTGTGACAAGTTTGCTAAATATTATCGCTCTCTTTGTCCTGGTGAATGGGTATGTTTGCATCCACTACCAACTAGAAATAGAGATAAACAAAAAATATATGACATCTTTTTTCTTCTTCACCTATTTTTCCTAATGTTCTGTTTACTGCATGCCAGAAATTTCAGTGCAAATAGAAAGTATTGAGAAGATAGTGTGATATTTAGCCTCTTGTGAGGAAACACATTTTGCATTTTTGAACTGTATATTTAGCGTGTTCCTTCTTTTGTTGCAGATTGATAGGTGGAATGAGCAAAGGGAAAATGGCACTTTTCCAGGTCCTCTGTAATGCCTGTCCCGTTGGTTTCTCTTGATATTCATTCAGTCTCAGATGAGTAATAAAATATTTTGGGTTGTTCTTATGAAGAATTGAAGCCCATACTGTATTCCAGCGGCCTTCTGACTGCATTGTGCTTGCTTATATAAGATACTTTTATTCATTCCTTTCGTGCTGCTTTATTGTACTCCGGTACACACACATGCACACATATGTTGAGTTTGAATGTCGATTAATTTATGGTATTCACAACAGTTGAGGCATCATTTACACGTGAAAATACCCGCATCAAGCATGACATTCCCTCTATTTTAAGGCACGCCGTAGATTGATTCGGTACATTCTTATGAAATTATCATCGGGATTTCAATTTTATCCTCCCAAATTGATTTGACTGATGGTTCCTTTCTCAATGTTCCCTCCATTTGTTTTTAAGAAATCAATTATTTATGTGTTTAAGAAACCATTTTTAGAATTTCATTAGAAATCATTGTTGGAAGTGTAGAAATTTATTGTAGAATTCAAAAAGTTGTTTCAAGGTTTCAAAAATTACTAAAATGATTTTTTGGAAATACTAAAAATAATTTTTGGAACACTTGGAAGGGTTTGATCGAAAATTTGAGATTGAGATATTTTGGTCAGTTTTTATGCTAACATGTCTAAGGGCATGCTTGTTTATCAATTATTCTAAAAAAAAAATCAGTCTCAATTTAAAATTTAACTTAATTTTAATTTAATTTCACTATTTAATATATTTAATATAATTAAATAATATTTACCAATCATCTTTACGCAACACATCAATTTTAATTCACTATTTATTTATTTGCATAATTTGAACTTATCTATTAATTTCAACCATCTATCTTCTATTTTTACATCAAATAATTTTATTTTAAATATTATTTTAATCAAACTTAAAATTACACTGATAACTATTCATATCAATTTTTTTTTTTTTAAATTAATCATGGTTAATATATTTATAAGCAATCATCACACCTTAAAAAGACATGTTATTTATCAAACAGGCCCGTCTGAAAAATTCAAAAAGCGCGTAACAGAATTCATATTGAGTCGTTGACCAATTGACCGTAAAAGGTAAAACCTACTGTCCAGTGTCCACTTTGAGCTGAAGACCTCTCCACCAAGACAACTAATCCACGACCGCCGGCGCCGCCTCCTGGACTCCCTCTTTCCGCCGCCGTTCAAGGTACAAGCATCTGCGACAGCCTAGCTTAATGTGTTATGGTTGTAATTTCTCATGCATGCATAACTATTTCTTTTTCTTTTTGGATTGCTTACTTCTGTCCAACAAATTGCGTTGTGGAGGTGTGAGGATTAGTATTGTGAAGGTGATTAGTTTGTGAAAGTGGTTCTAAGTTAATAGGACGGGAATTTTCGCAGATAGATATTCGATTTCATCTGAAACTACTCACGAGCTGTGCTTATGTATATATTGGCGCAAACACGCACGAGAAAAAAACGGAGTATGGTTATCAGAGCTCCCATTTGTGAATAGGGTTCCGAGACGGCTCGGATTTTGAGTAGGGTTAGTTTTGAATATTTCTCTTGGTTTGTCGGTATTGCTGTGTGCTTAGCTCCTTGGCCTTTATTTTTCCTGATTTTCCTTTTGGTTTCAACAAATTGTTCTCATTCAACTACTACTTACTAGCTGCCTCATTTCAAATGAACTGATTTTTCCCCTTCTACCCTTGATATTATGGAGTTATTTCACCAAAACTAGATGGAACAACTTTAGTCGAGACTTTTTGAAAATTCATTTCCCTCAAGAAGATTCCTTTTTGGGAATGTTGAACCTATAACTCACTGGAGGGCAAATATTTGGTGATTAGTACCGGGAATGTGACTTCTAATAAGTGATTTTTTACTGCAAGCGCTAGAATGGTCGACATTGGTAGCAGAGAAAATATTAACTCCACTAAATGCGTGTCATCTTTTTATGATGTAAATTTAAACTAGAAGGAAGAGGGCTTTCTTTCGAACAGGATTTCCCCACTTGAGAGCCTGAAGCCCTAAAGACCAAATCAGTAAGTGCTAGAATGGTCGACATTGGTAGCAGAGAAAATATTATCCTTTTGTCCACTAAATGTGTGGCATCTTTTTATGATGTAAAAAATTTAAATTAGAGTTTAAAGTCAATTAAGACATTAAAGTTGGGTAGAAAGCATCACTTTTAAAATTAGCTTTTGAAGTACAGAAATAGAAAAGCTCCCATATATGAATTATACATCAGTTTAGGAAGAGAGAAGATTGTCATATCATAATAATAATTTGACAATAATAATGTCAAAAATAACTTGTCATCCACAAACATTTCCATATCACTTCTTATATCAGATGCACCCAACAGCATTTAAATTTTTGGTAAAGGGTGTGGCTTATCTATAATAATTAGCTTATAAACACTAGAAATATATTCCAATAAGCTTAAAGTGTGGAATCACCTTTACCCCCATAAGGTGCTCTTCCCAAGAAGCACAAGCTTTACTTGTAATGTGGTCACCCTTTCAGTGGTACGATGACTCTTGCTTTCAGGTTTCCATCGTTTTCCCCATAAATTGATTGTAATATTTTATCTTTCACATTTAAATTAGTGCATAAAGCGAGGATGTGATTCACACAGTAAATGTGGTTTTTCTGGAGGGAATCAAGGCTACACTGCCAAGACTAAGTTACGGACAGTAAAATTTTGTGGTGAAATAGGGTACCTGAACAAGTGTGACACTGTCATTGTGTTTACACGAGTTTAGTTGAAAAAGACCTTGGATGACTCATGGCTTAACTTTGTTGCTTTTGACTGAACCGTGTTTAATCTATGGGTACCCAGTCAAAAAGGAAAACCAAGGGTAATAAAGAAGAAGCAGATGATGATCCCCTTGTTTCTCTTAAAATTCATCTTCACTATTTCATATTCCATGTGTCATGTGTGCTTCCGATTTGATGTGACCCTTTTCTTTTCCATCATTGAGTATGAAGGAAAGTCTCAATCTTTTCACGAGAGATTCTCGTGAAAAGATTTATAGTTTGATAACTGTTATATTTGATTTGGTATCTTTGGTACTTATATCTGTATTTCCACCTCTTGTCTTTTGTCAAAGCCTGTGAGCTGAAAACATTTTGTGGCCTGTTGTTTTTAATGCTATAACTTTTGAAGAATAAATGTTCGAACATTGGTGTTCTCTAATATGACTATTCTCATAGATGTCACGCAAGTTAAACATCTTTCGAAGAAGAATTTACAGAATTCATTTTTCCTTCTTTCTGCAGTTCCAAGCATAGATGGCTCTTCAGTTTAAGGTACGGGTTTCTGTGCTTGGTTATTATGCATAAATATGTCTAGTGTTTAAAAAATTGAAGGCTATGAGAATGTGAAGGTCAATTTGCTTTCCTTATTTACAATTATGCAAGGTTATGAGCATTATTGAATTAATTTTCTTTTGTGAAAACGAATCGTGTAAAGAATAATTTTTTGGGCCGTGCTACACAGATTATGCTTTTCATTGCTTTCTTAAGTTGCTGTCTTTGTTATCTTATGAATACTCCTTTTCAATCTTGAAGAAATAAGCGGAAGTCCTAGTTAAATGAGGGAGGAGGCCATCTTAGATGATGTTCCTTGCTATTGTTATTACTTAGTATTTTAGCTATGAGGAGCCTGCATTGGGTCAAATTTATTATCCTATTCAGGACAGTCAATCAAATTTTAAAGCAACGTTGCCAACATACTACTGGCTTTCTGGAATATTGGTGCTTACACTTTGTTTTTGGAACTAGATTCTTGGGAGGTTCAATCGTGCTCGAGCAGCTCAGCTCACACTCCCTCACTTTGGTTGCCAAACGCCGCTATTTATGCCTGTGGGTACCCAAGGTAAAAATCCTTGTTTGGTGTTTCTTAGCTGATGTAAATTGCTCCTATCATGTCTTAAAATAAAGAAGATTGATTAGTTATTAAGGTTCAACTCATTATGTACATATTGTACATATTGTATTGGTGAATGAAAAAGCAATTGTTCATCTCGTTGTGCATTATTAGATTTATTTTCGATCACCTTTGTTTAGGAATACTATTATAAAGTTATGGGTATCATGCAAGTGCAAGCACTTACATTAATGTTCGATACACTGTACTATCAATTAAGCAGGGTGGTCAGTTCTTTGTCTTCATTTAGTTCATGTCTAATGATAAAACTCTACTACTTTATCTATCCTGTTGTCGTAAACCAGTTGATGTAACATATAGTCTCTTCTTTTGGCTTGATTGCAAAATTGGTCCCAAACTTAAAAGGGTTAACGATTTTTTTTTTATAGTAAGTTTTGGAATTTTCTACTTTCAACCGCTAAGTTTTAAAACTTATGCAACTTTGATCTCATAAATTTCATATTACTCCAATTTCCTTCAGCACTGTTGTTTCAGTATATATATATATATTTTTTTTTCTCAAAATGCAACATATTGCTAAATGTCTGAAATTGCTTACGAAAGTCATAGGAGAGTTCCTATTTGACAAATGGTAGAATTCCCGAGGAACGATATTAGCATGTCAAAAAGTTAAAAGGACTAACTGCGAATCCCAATAGTTACATTCCTAAACATACAATTTTAGCTTACCAATTTGTTATTTGAGCGATAATTTTGGGATTTATATTACAGGCACAATAAAAGGTTTAACGACTAGTCAGCTTGAGGAAATTGGTTGCCAAATAATTCTCGGAAACACTTACCATTTGGCCCTTCGTCCTACTTCAGAGCTCATTGATGAGTTGGGGGGGCTCCATAGTTTCATGAATTGGCCAAGGGCTTTGCTCACTGACTCGGGTGGCTTTCAAATGGTAGTCTGTTCATCATTTAGCGTTGACAAAAATAACATGCTAACTGTTCATAAATGATACCATTTTTTTCCACGTGCTTTGGGGTTCCTTCAACCCACTTCAGTGTCTTGAAGTTCAACCATTCCCGCACAATATTTTGTCATTTCTGATGATAGTGCCGCACATATGCTTTCACTGTGTTTCTCTTGATATTTCTTTTGCGTGTCTGAAGATATTTAAATGGAAGTACCTCGTAATTAATGTATGCATGTCTTCATTATCATATTCTTGAATAATTATATTTTGCTTCTTTTATGTTCCTATACAGTATTCGAGTGCAATTTACCGTTTTAGCCATGCCATTTGTCTTTTTCGTTTCAATTGCATGAATAGAATGTGACACAAAAATGATTTCTAAATGTTGGTAGGTCTCATTATTGCATTTGGCCGATATTACGGAGAAGGGTGTCACATTTCAGGTACTCTTTTCAGCTGTTTGTTGTATTCATTTATATACTTGTAGCCTTGAATTGAAATGATAGATAGCGTTGGTAGGATTTTGTAATATTTCAAGGCAATGTTTCTCATATAAGCGATTCAGCGAGTACATCTTGGTATCGATCATTTAATGGGAAATGTTTTTTGTTACTTTCTCATTTATTATCTTTGTGTCTGTGTGTGTGTTAATGATTTCATCCTTTTTTAGGCAAAAACGTTGTTCAAATTATATTTTTCCGAAGAGGTCAATTAACCCTAACTGCACATGATGAATCTGAATCTTTCATATATTTTGATCAAGAAAATAAGGCAGTAACCTGAAGGTATCAGTTGAAGAACATTCTTTTGCATTGTAAACTTAAGGGCTGTTCTGGTATCACGCCAGAAGTTGTAGAAATTAGAAAATTTAATCTTCAGTATAAATATCTATATCCTACTCATCCTTTGAGAATCGCTCATGAATATCGGCATAATCATATTTCTCAGTTGTCCTTACTCATAATTTTTGATAGATAATTCATACTATATTCTGTCAAAGATTTCACAAATGTAATTGTAACATTCTTGATTAGAGCATGATGATAATAGATCCATTGCAGATGTCGCTGCCAAAATGGTGGGACTCGATCCACTAGTCCAGGAGATTTATTTCCTTTCATTTCTTTTTCTTCTTTTTTTCTTTTTTTTTTTTAAAAAAAAATTATACCATATAATCTGTAGTCCTTTTCTTTATATCAAGAAAATGGGCAACCAGGGAATGAGTCTCCGTATAGTATTTTTGCATATTTTTTCCCTCTTAACCTTTAAAACTCATTGCACCTATTCTGCCTTAGTGCTCCGACAAATAATTAAAAGCTTACTCCTTATGACTGTTTTTTCAGTCACCTGTTGATGGGAAGCCCATGCTACTCACTCCAGAAGAGTCAATACAAATACAAGTAAAATTCTTACACTGAATCTTACTTATGCAGTTACTTCTACTATGACAAATCCGAGCATTTATGAATTCCAGCAAATAAACAATACATTGATCTACACATTTCAGTTCATAAGTTATTTTAGTTTCTGATGGCATTTTTACTCCTAGATGTATTCTGACTCCACAAAAGGGGCAAAAAAGGAATGAAACGAAGAAAAAATTTTCTCGTATGTCATGCCTTTTTATATATTTACATAAAAACTGATTATGGTTTTGAATAGTGCTGCACAAACTAAGGCAAACATAATAATGTGAAAAATACTCATAAGTTCTTGTTGAACTATTACACCATGAATTGCAAAATAGAATTTTTGGTTATCCCATATGAATATTCACAGGACTATGTGCTCATTACCAATTATAAGAGGCACTCAGCATATCTCGACCATGATTTTGATGAGATTTGGACAATGATACTATACCTTATTAATTCTATTGTTGTTGATTGAATATAAATGCACTGCTAGTCAATATTTTGCTCACAAATAGTTGCATTATTTTAGTGGCATTGAAAATATGTTTGGCTCACTTGGTTTCTATTTCCTGTTTCAGAACCGAATAGGAGCCGATATTATTATGGCACTTGATGACGTCGTTAAGACTACTATTACTGGCCCACGGATTGAAGAAGCAATGTATCGTACGCTTCGTTGGATAGATAGGTGCATAAAAGGTAAAAGAAGCCTAGTAACACTCGAACGTAGAAACTTGAGATGTAGTTACTCTAGAACTAGAAGTTAAAAAATTCTTTTTTGGAAAATAAAAAAAGAAAAGGTTATATTTATTTAGGGAGTGTTTGTTTATAAATTTTTAAATCTATACTCAATCAATACAAAATCTAACTCAACTTGAACCCAACTCCACTATCCTCAATACATTATGGCCTCGTTTACTAGCCTTGATAGGATAGGATAAGGTTGGTTAACCAACCTTATTCCTCGTTTACTAAATAGGATTGGGATAAGGATACATATGACGTGGCATGAGTTGGCGGGATATGTATCCTTGTTGGCGGGATAAAAAAAATCCGGCTATTATGGTGTGCTTAAATTATCCTTGGTCTTAAATGACCTTTATTTAATCTAAAATATTTTTATTTAATTTAAAATAATAGAATTTAATCTATAAAATATTAATTTAATTTAAAAGATATTGTTTAATATAAAATAATTTAATTTAATTTAAAATATTTAATTTATAGAATATTAATTTAAATAATGATATTTAATTAAAAAATAATTTTAATTAATTTAAAATAATATTATTTAATCAATAAAATATTAATTTAAATAATTTTTTTAATTTAAAAAATTTTATTTAATTTAAAATCATATTATTTAGGGTTAATAACTTTTTCCCATCTGAACTATCACGATTTTGGCGCATCACCATATGAACTTTTTTTTTTTACAAACCACCATCTAAACTACACGGGCTTGTCAAATTACCCCCTAAACCGGATTTAAAAGTAGTTTTGACTAAAAAAAGTTGTTTTTAAAGGTATTTTCAGTAATTTCATAAATTTTTCTAAAAAAAAAAAGAAAATGATAGAATTAAAGAATTTTGTTTCAAAAAAAATAAAAAAACAAAAATAAAAAAGAAAAAGGGGCTGCTGGGAAACAAACGGGCCGACGAGGGCTGTTGCTATTTGTTCGGAGTCCGTCGGCTGCTCGCTACAGGACGGGGTTGCTGCTGCTCGGAAAGAAGCCGATGGGGAGATGGCTGCTCAAATTCGACGGCGAAATTCATTGGAATGGCCGTCTCAGTCGATGAAAAGGAGCCGACGGGGATTTCTTTAAAACGGGGCTGCTCGACATTACCGTCGGGGAGAAATTGAAAAGAAACCGGCCACTGTGAGGGTCGGGTTAGACATGGCCGTGGTCGCCGGTGGTCGGACATGAGCTCGAACTCGCCGAGATGTAAACGCCGATGAATTCTGGTCGCCGTGCTAGGGCGAAGAGGAAATTTTTTCCTTCAATTTTTTTCCTTCAATTTGAAATTTTTTCCGACCAGGTGAGCGCGGCGGTTTCATTGTCCGTGGCGGCGGAGGAGGGGAACCGGCGTTGAGGTGTGGAGTGGAGATTCCTCGGCTGCTGGGGGCAGTTGCGGGATTTGCAGCAGGTGGCGAAGGGGATGGGGTTAGGGCTTTGGACGGAGGAGGTGTGGATGGTTTTGCGGAGGCGGAGCAATCGGAATCCACGCATGGCCGCAGCTTTTGTTGCAACAGACGGGGAGAAATTTGTTGGGGGAGTGTGAATTCAAATTGGGGATTAGGGTTTCGTTCTTACGGAGGGCGATGGCGATGGGGTATGGGGTAGTCCCATTTTTTCCTTCATTTTTCATTTTTCATTTTTTGAAAAATATATGAAATTACGAAAATACCCTCAAAAATCAGCTTTTTCTAATCAAAACTACTTTTATTTCCGGTTTAGGGGACAATTTGACATGCCCGTGTAGTTTAGATGGTGGTTTGTAAAAAAAAAAAGTTCATATGGTGATGCGCCAAAATCGTGATAGTTCAGATGGGAAAAAGTTATTAACCCTATTATTTAGTATTTAAAATATTAATTTAAATAATTTTATTTAATTTTAGAAATATTGTTTAATATACAACAACAACAACAACAACAACATAGCCTTTAGTCCCAAGCAAGTCGGGGTAGGCTAGAGATGAAACCCAAGAGAAACACAAAAAGACTCGAACCGAAAGGAAGAGATCGAAAAAAAAAAAAAACGAGAGAGAGAGAAAGGAGCAAAAGTCACGGTTCTGGCACGTTGATAGCGAGCCTCCAAGCTCTCCTATCCACCGCTAAATCCTTGGAGATATTCCAATAATATTATTTTTTAATATAAAATAATTTAATTTAATTTAAAATAATATTATTTAATTTATAAAATATTAATTTAGATAATTTTATATAATCTAAAATAATATTATTTAATCTAAAATATTTTTTTAATTTAAAATAATACTATTTACTTTATAAAAATATTAATTTAATTAATTAAATCAATAATTTTATTATTTATCATAGACTTTTATCCACTTTGGTAAACATGAGACAATTTGTATCCAAAATCTGATGTGGCAAATTGGAGGGATTAATTTGTCCAATCCCATCATCTAGTAAACGAGGCCTATAATTAAATAATACCAAAGAATTATTCTTACACATCATATCAACTTTAATTTACTATTCGTCCACTCTCATGATTTTAATTAACCATCACTTCACATCATCTCTCTCTTACTTTTACATCAAATCAACTTTAAAAATTTTATCTTAAATATTATTTTAATATAAACTAAAAATCTCCATAAAACTAATCATACCAACTTTTTCAAAATTAACCTTAGTTAGAAAAAAATAATCATTTTGAGCGGATATATTTGTATCCAATCACGCCCTTAGTTACTGGTTGCTTCATATTACGTGGGCAATTGACTGAGTTCTAAAAGATTGGCTGGATTGTTTGTATTACTCTAGTAACTAGAAGTTAAAAGAATTCTNAAAAAAAAAAAAAAAAAAAAGGTTATACATATTTATTTACTGGTTGCTTCATATTACGTGGGAAATTGACTGAGTTCTAAAAGACTAGCTGGATTGTTGGCATTGCTAACAGTGACTTGTAAAATAATTAAAGAAAAGTTGGTAATTATGAGTGCGTGTGTGGTGGTACTTCCTTACAACTAAAAACTTATTACGATGTTGACATCTGTAAACAGCACACAAGAGACCCCATGATCAGAATTTATTTGGAATCGTGCAAGGTGGTTTAGATCCGGTCTTAAGGTTAGATTAACTGAGTCTTTACTTCTATTTTGCTTCAAGAGCTCTGCATATTCTATTGGTTCCAATTGATCTGGTTTCCTGTTTTAATTGCTGACAGGGATATATGTGTCAAGGGTTTGGTGGAACGAGATTTACCAGGGTTCGTCTTTGTTCCTAGTAATAATTATATTAAGCCAAGTATTAGTTTCTGAAATTGTTCCGTGTTTCTGCATGTTGAATTGGTTAGTAATACACAATCAGACCTGAAACTCCTATATTTCTTTTGTGACATAACATAAGCCAACCAAGTGAGATAAAGTATAATCCTTCTGTTTCCATTGTGCTGTTTCTATGTAATATGTGCTGCAAATGTGATGAAATCATTTGGTTGAGTATTTTTCCCCATCAATTTTGTTATATTTTACTTTTTCTTTCAAGCAGTTTTCCAATATAAATTGTTTCAGGTTACTAAAATAAAAGATAATTGAAGAAACAGACTACTCATTGGTGAGTAAATTGTATGTTTTGCTTCAAACTAGCACATTCACCATGTACTTCTTGGTTTAATTTGGAGTCAAATCTTCACATGCTACTCAATCTCATTGCCATATTGAAGTAAAAATCAGAGATTTTTTTTTCTCTTTTCCGCACATAACAGTTCTATCTCTGATTTTTGTTGATAATGTGATTTTCTTCTGTACGTTTATCTTTATTGTACTGAAATAACAACTTTATACGAAATATTAAGCCCTATTTTCTTGAACTAGCCAAATCCTTTCTTACTTTTGGCAGCTATGCAATTGGTGGGCTTGCAGGAGGTGAAGATAAAGATTCATTTTGGCGAGTCGTTGCCCAGTGCACAGCTGCATTGCCTGAGAATAAACCTCGATATGTTATGGTAAAATGACACTTTTATGATATACTATCTTTAATACATTTCAGTATGTGTTGCAATTTTTTCTGATGCTTTATGTATTTTGATTGCTGACACTCACAGGGTATTGGTTATCCTCTGGATATTGTAGTTTGCAGCGCATTAGGTGCTGACATGTACGATTGTGTCTATCCTACCCGTACGGCTCGTTTTGGGACTGCTCTTGTACCTGAGGTTTTATTTCTTGATTTTCCAGTCCTCTTGAAATAATTAAAAG